>PITA01006991.1:20076-34819 GCA_004023965.1 Spilogale gracilis | reverse complement strand
GGGATAAGAAACAAATATTTAAACTGAGAAGGTAATTTAAATATATTTAGTCATTTTACATTTGTAGAAGCATTCAACAAAAGTTTTATTGAATGAATGGCCGGTTGAACTTTTTATTAATTTAAAAGATGAACTGCAAGAAGAAGGTAATGTAAAATTGAATTTCTCCCACACTTTTCATATGCTTCTCTTGGCTCAAAAACAACTGCCTGACACTCAATTTTTGCTGGATTGCTCTTGCCTACCAAATAGAGTACATTTTGCTTGACATTTAATCTTTTCCATTCTCAGACCTCATCTGATCTCCTGCCACTTCCCTCTTCAAATGGTCAGTGCCAGCTCACCTGGACTGTTCTGAACTGTTCTTTGTTCTGTGAACAGAGTCACACTCCCCCAGCTCAGGAACTCTGCTCATGTGGTTTTCCTTTGCTGGAAACAACCTGTCTATTTCCAGCTTACCTGCGCAGTCTTAACCGTGTGTGCGCACGCGTGTGCGCGAAACCACCATTTTTTAGTGCTCGTGAATTCTGTGAGTCAGAAACTCAGACAGAGCACAGCAGGCACGACCTATCTCTTCTCCACAATGTCAGGGCCATGAGCTGGGAAGACCTGCATGGCTCAGGGGACTCGATGGCGAGGAGCTCTAAACGTCCAGGGGCGTCTTCGCTCCCCGCAAATTGCTCTGCTGCAAATTTCACTCACATCTGGCACCTGGGCTGGGTTGCCTGGAAAATTCTGCTCCACCGAGCTGTTGACAGAATCACGTATAATAGGGACACCCCATGTGGCCTTGGCTGCCCACAGCCTGGTAGCTTTGAGGTTCCAAAAGTTGAGTATGTCAGCCAAAAGTCCTACCCATTCTTAAAAGCCCCCTCTCAGAGGCATGTCCGCCCTAGGAAGCCTCTCCCCTTTTCCCCTTTGAGCAGATGTGTTTGCTCTCTTTTGAAACATCAGCAGTTTCTTGGTGGCTCTCTTGAAACGCTCTTCTCATCCTGCCTTGGCTTTACAGCCTTTTTTATATCGACTTTTTTATTCGTCCTATGCTCCGGTCTGTTCCCTAGGAGCACTTTGAGGGCAAGAAGCAGGCTTTACTCGACCATGTAGTCTCCAAAGCAATTATTAAGGTGCCTTCCCAGGATATCATACTTGGGGACCACATAGCTGTTGAATCAAAAAGGACAGAACACCTAGTTCCCTAATCTTCCAGCAAGCATTTCAATTTCTTAAATATCCATGAAAAAAAAAAACCCACACTTTTACTTGATACATATACGTGTTTGGGAGTCTCATGAGTCATGTCAAGCCGTAATACTCAAACAGACAGGAATACCATTTGGCAGTTGGCAAAGAGGAACCGGGTAACCACTGTGAAGTGGTTATTTCCAATCAACCACGCATCCATGGATGGTACATGAACTGTGGTTAATTTAATATCCACACATGCTTATTACAAGTATTCAGCCTCTTGCTATAATCAACTTGTTTATATATTTACAAGTAATGACTTTCTGGTTATTTTAATTAAGAAACCCTTCATTCATTAGGATTCTGTTGACTAGTATAATCCCTTCCAATGGGGCAAACTACTATTTATTGCGGTTGTAGGAAGACCAGGTTGACAAATTGCCACAGACATCCACAAAAGAGGTCTTGATTAACCTGTTAGCAGAAGAATTAAATCAGATAAACATTCTGGAGAGCACTTTTGCAATAAATATCAAAAGCATATCCTCTGATCCAGTAACTTCTCTTCTAAGAAGTCCCCCTCATCGTCTGCCCCAGTATATGAACCTGATATTGATGGAAGCATTTGTTATAAGAATATATATTTGGAAGAAAGAGAAGCATGTCCCAGTGGAGCACCAGTGAAATCAATGATTGTATAGCCATGCACTGGACTGCTATGCAGCTGCTAAAAAGACTGAGGCAAAGGAACAGGTAAAAACTCAAAGATATCCGTGATATATTATTTAGCAAAGCAAGTTGCAGAGCAATATGTATATCATGCTCCCATTTGTATTAGAAGCAACATGCAAACACATGCTTATAAATCATCGAGGGGTGCCTGGGTGGCTCCATCCCCTAGGCCTCGGACTTTTGATTTCGGCTCAGATCACGATGTCAGGGTCGGGGGAGCAAGCCCTGCGTCAGTCTCTGCACTCAGCGGGGAATCTGCTTAAGGATTCCCTCTCTATGGGCGCCTGGGTGGCTCAGTGGGTTAAGCCTCTGCCTTCGGCTCAGGTTATGATCTCAGGGTCCTGGGATCAAGGCCCGTGTCAGGCTCTCTGCTCAGCAGGGAGCCTGCTTCCTCCTCTCTCTCTGTCTGCCTCTCTGCTTACTTGTGATCTGTCAAATAAATAAAATCTTTAAAAAAAAATAAAAGGATTCCCTCTCTCCCTCGCCCTCGGCCCCTCCCTCCTGCTCGCTCTCTCTCTCTCTCTCTCTCTCTCAAATAAGTAAGTAAAAATAAATGTACTATAGAAATGTAACCAGGACCAGAGTTGTGTTGGCGGGGACGATACGTGGGCAGGGCGGAAGGGAAGGCAGGGCTATATATAGTAGTTCTGACAACCCAAATGTATTGTCAATCTTACTTAGAAGTGTACTTCTAATGTTAAGAAGCTCCTCTCTTTCTCTGTCTCCCAGTGGCTCAGGCTCCAATCTCCATTCTCTCTGACTGACCTCTGGGGGGCCACTCCAAGCCAGTTTCCAGTCTGTCACTTGTGGCTAGTCCAATCAGTTCCTTCTTCATCCCCCCCACATTCAGCATTCTCTTCCTTTTTTTCTTTTCATTTCCACTTTCTCTTGCTGGTAGTCCAGGCCTCAATGCCTCACCCCCCAGTTCCTTCAGTTGCCTTCTACTGGATCCCCCAGCCCATGGTTTCTCTTCCGGGGCGCAAACCCTCAATCCGCCCTTTACAGGGTCCTCCCACTCCCCGGCCATGGGCCAGCCCAAGGATTTCTGTGCTTTCCACTGGGACAGGCTTCAAATCCAGAAGGTTGGGCAGTGGGGCACCCTTCCACAGCCTGGCCCAGTCCAGGCATAACTTCCAGGGCCCCACATGGTGACGGGCTGACCCCTGGCCACGGGGATCCCTATCTAGAAGGCCCTTCCTGCCTTCCCAGCTCTCTGAATTCTAGTTATTCTTCAGTACCCAGCTGCCTCACTCTGAGAACCCACTTATTTTTCTGGGCCCCAGCAACACCATCGTCATCAAACTCCTCAGGGTTTACTTTTTATAATCTCTCTTGTATTGCCAGGTGGGTACCTCCCTGAGGGCTGTGGGGAGATGGGGTTTCCTCCTTCCCGGCAGAAACCACGTCTCTTATGCTGATTGACAACGGCACCTGAATTTCCTCAGGCTTTGCCAGCACGTATGTAGAATAAAGTCACAAGAACCGATGCTTCCCTAACCCTTGTCCCTATCTGCTTCTGTGGGACCCTGTCCTCCTGCGAAGCCCTCCAAGCGGCATCTGGCTTTCGCTCATGATTTCGGTCATGTTTCTGTCTTCATTTCCTGCTCACGGTCCCTGCCACACACCAGTGCCTCCCGCTGGGCCCCACTGCCGCTCCCCCCATGTCCACTGGGCACCAGGCTCCTGCACACAGCACGGCAATTCTGTTTCTTTGTGCTTGCCACACTGCTGTGAACCTAACAGTCTCTCCCAGACCTTAGCGGCTGGATGAATGATATTCACTAGGACAGACTTTGCTTTGCTTTTTGGGGGGTGGAGACAGGTTGCCCTGATTCGGCCTCATGTTCTCTGCAGTCACCATCAGGCACCGCGAGGTAGTTTTTCAGGGCTCAGGGTACACACTGTTCAGAGCTGTCGAGCCAAGTAATCCCACCTGCTGGGGTTGCCAGCCCAAATCAATGGGTCCTGCTCTCATGCGTTTTGATCCTTGTATAGAAACTTCCTATCTCTGGGTTTTCAAAGTTCAAATCCAAGTAGGAGTGAATCTCAAATTTCAAGGAAGGCCAGCTCACACCTCAAACAGAGTTTCTTTGTGCCCATCTGAGAGGCCAGAGACAGAGAGTTCCCTAATGCCGTTCTCATAAGGGGAGACCCGGGGAAGTAAAACAATCCACCCAAATGCTTTCTCCATGCAAGAGTGTGGTGGAAGGATGGTCCGAAGACGGTTTATGAGTGTTTGCTTCTTAGTGCTTAACAATATGACCCTTCAGATGGTTCCCAGAGGCTTTGAAGTTAAAGCTCCTGGGAAAGAGAATTGTTCACACTTGGGGTTTCAGTCCACCACACCCAAGGTCAAGTAAACCTGGTGGTGTGAAAGGCTCACAATAGAGGCTCAAATGGTAGGAGATCCATCTGGGCTTTCTTTTAAAATACCTGAAAGAAGGATGCCTGGGGTGGCTCAGTCCTTGAGCATCTGCCTTCGGCTCAGGTCATGATCCTGGGGGACCTGGGATTGAGCCCTGCATCGGGCTCCCTGCTCAGTGGGGAGCCTGCTTCTCCCTCTGCCTGCCGCTCCCCGTGCTTGTGTGCTTGCTCTCTCTCTCTCTGTCAAATAAATAAATAAAATCTTTAAAAAGATAAAATAAAATACCTGAAAGAACATGGAAATACTCTATCCTTATAAAAAGCCGAAGGTAACCATGTAGTCCTCAATGGTCCTCAATACTTTCAACTCCTACAAATCGGGTTAGTAATTTCCTGTGACACCTAGCCATTGTTCAGATGTGACACAAGTAAGAAAGAAAAGCTGATGGTCTGAAACACATGGTATTTTAGTCGCAGATACAGCATGAGAAGATTCCAAACTGTGGCAGGTATGAAATTTTCACTACTTTCATATAAACATTTTTGGATTTCAAGGACATTTCTGTTATATGGGTCTCACTCAAGGAAAATACCATAAGTAATTCTTCATCTATACAAAGGAGAAACAGGGAGTGATTATTTGCCTAACAAAAGGATCTTCATCCCCTACAGAGTACAGCTGACCTTCCATCAAAGAGGATTAGGGGCACTGACAGCCCTAACGGGCACAGTTGAAAATCCACATGTAACTTTTGACTCCTTAAAAATTTAACTAACGGCTTACTACTGATTGGAAGCCTTACTGATAACACACATCTGTTAACACACATTTCGTATGTTATGTGTATTATGTACTGTATTCTTACAATAAAGCAAGCAAGTAAAAAGAAAATGTTATTAAGAAAATCCTAGGAAAGAGGGACGCCTGGCTCTGTGCTGGGTGTGGAGCCTGCACAGTCTTCTCCCCTACTAATTAATTAATTAACTAACTAAATGTCTCATAACATTTTTTATTTTTTAAAAAGATTTTATTTATTTTTCAAGCCTGGAGAAGTGCATCCCAAGCTTGACTGCATGTCAGAATCATCCGAGGTTGCTGTAGATTCAGGTTCCAGAACCTCAGCCTGGACCCACTGAATCAGTCTCTGGTGGGAAGAAACTTTGGGGGAACCTGTTTCAGATGGCAGCCGTACTCCTACTTTCAGGAAAGCACTCTCCTCTTCCTAATTCCTTCACTCCGTAACTTTAAAAAGAAATTTACAGACACATGGAGGGTGGCCCAGAGATAACCGAGGCAGGAGCTTTCAACGACCAGCTTATAACTTAAAATCCACACTGAATTCCCAGCCCATTTCCTGGCAGTGTCCTTTTGGCTGGTACCAGCCCCAAGTGCATCCCACCAGGACTCTTCAGGAAGGTCTCAGGCTGCGGGGTCCAGATCCAGCTCCGGCAAAGGAGAAACTCCACCTCTCCTGCCAGCTCCAACCACTGACCCACTTTTCCAGCCCAAAGTGCTGACACTGAGATTCTTTATTTCTTCCCACTCCTCTTCTCCAGATACCATGACCCAGACTGATAATCAGGATCCACAGTCCATGTTCCAAAGGCCGGTGCACTTCATCGCAAATAATACCAAGGGGGCCATCTCTGACCTCGGCTAGCCAGCTCTAAGCTGGGTCCAACCTCCTTGTTTGTCACAGCCTCTCCTCCCATCTACGGCTACGGGAAACCCAAACCTGCACACCTCTCTTGCCACAGACTAATCTCAATTCCAAATCTACTGAGAGAAAATCCCAGGGCAAAAAGCCGTACCCATCTTGGGGTGGGGGAATCCGAGCTTAATCCATCTTTAGAAAAAGGGAAATTCTTTAACTCTACTGGGAGAGTAGTTTGTTTAAACCCAATTTACATCACCAAACAGATTGATTAGCATCTCACTCTGAAGTAAGTTTCCTCCCCCAACAAAGGCTTTTTATGACAAAAGTTGCTCATTGAGGCGGAGTTCCCCTAAACAAAGCCAGGACCTGCTCCCCTTGAAGTACGTCCCTTCCAGGCCCCTCACACTTTTCTTCCTATCTAAAGCCTATCCAGCCCAAATCCCTCTTCTTCCTGGAAGCCTTCCCTGACCATCCTTGGCCCCACCAGGAAGTCTTTCTCCAATGAATCATAACCGCTGTTACCTATCCCGTCCATCTGGCAATTGCTCACATACATGGACTTAAGACTTGACACTATTCTTATGTTACTGCCCTGAGCTTTAGAATTCTTTTATCATTTAAATCTCAGTGTAAATACCTGTCATCAGCCTCACTTGATCATGAACAATTTAAAGAGTGCCAAGGCGCGCATCTCTGGCTTCTTTGGACCACCTCAGAGCCACTCCTGTTTTCCCCTCCAGCCCTGGCTCTGAGTCTGTCACACAAGTAACCAGTGAGAGGTTGACAGGAATCATGGAAAATACCTGCTGCTCCCAACAATGTTGGTGAAAAGTGCTCACAATGGCCCTGGATGGCAGGGTCGGCATCAACCCCATTACACTGCTGAGGGAACTGAGACCCAGAAAGGGAAGCAGATGCCCTGAGGTCACTCAGCTGCGTCACCTAGAAGCAAGTCTGAGCTGGCTCCCGGAGAATGTTCTCCTGGCTGTTATTTCTAACTACTTCCCAAGGAGTCTCTTGACTGGCCCATGAGATGTGTGGAAAGGTATAGTGCAAAATAAGGTCGGACCTAAGGGGGGTGGTCAAGCTATGAAATGTGTACTGAATTTGATAAGCCACAGGGCACCACTCAAGGTTCCTGAGTGCAGAAGGGACAGGATCAGAGTTAGGTCATAGGAAAATTAATCTGATGGTCGGGTGGAAAATGAAAAGGAGGGGCGCCTGGGTAGCTCAGTTGGTTAAGCATCTGCCTTCCGCTCAGGTCATGATCCCCGGGTCCTGGGATCGAGGGTTGCACAGGGCTCCCTACTCAGGGGGAGGCCTGCTTCTCCCTCTCCCACTCCTTCTGCTTGTGTTCCCTCTCTTGCTATCTCTCTCTGTCAAATAAATAAAACCTGAAAGAGAAAGAAAGAAAGGAAGAAAGGAAGGAAAAAAGAAAGAAAGAAAGAAAGAAAGAAAGAAAGAGAGAAAGAAAGAAAGACAAAGAAAATGAAGGGTGATGAGAGCATGGAGGCAGGGAGAACCAGTTAGTAGGGAAAGATGACAGTCCAGATGAGGCAGTAGTTAGACCTTGAAGGACAGAGGCAGATGCACAAGACGATGGAGTGGACTGATCATGAAAACATTGGGAAAAAAGGTCAGCACAGTCCTTCTCAGCCAATCTCTGGAGCTAAAGAAGGGAAGAAAAGTAACCTCTCAATATTATACAAAATGAACATACTTTTACTCAGTGTTTCCTTTTGTCCTGTCTCTTCCCATTCTGGTCTCCCCTCTCCCCTTGTGACTGAGCTACAGTCCCCTAACACGGGACTCTTATGTTGGGTGTTGAACATGTTCGGACGGGGATACAGCAGAACCTGCCCAGTGCCTCTGCCTGAAGTTCAGACACTGGAACTTGAATAGCTCCTAAGAGAAAGATCTTGAAATTAAAAGAAGACAAAGTGGGAATTAAGAATCTCTTTTGAAAACAGTGTGTTAAAAGAAATAAGAGAGGGGCATCTGGCCGGCTCAGTCTGCAAAGCTAGGGACTCTCGGTTTTGGGGTTGTGAGTTCGAGCACCACAATGGGTGTAGAGATGACATTTATTATTTATTTAAGATTTTATTTATTGATTTGACAGAGAGAAACAGCTAGAGAGAGAACACAAGTAGGGGGAGTGAGAGAGGGAGAAGTAGGCTTCCCGCCGAGCAGGGAGCCCGATGTGGGGCTCGATCGCGGGACTCTGGCATCATTACCGGAGCTGAAGGCAGTCGGTTAACCAACTGAGCCACCCAGGCACCCCTAGAGATGACTTTAAAAAGAAGGAAAAATCTAAAAAAGAAAGGAAGGAAAGGAGAAGGAAGGAAGGAAGGAAGGAAGGAAGGAAGGAAGGAAAAGAAAGAAAAGAAAGAAAGAAAAGAAAGAAAGAAAAAGAAAATAAGAGCTATTTAACTTGCATTCAAGTTAGAAATTGGACCACATCTATAAGTTTAAAACAAAAAGAAAGAATTGCATGTACTTTTTTCCTTAAAGAGATCATAATCAAAAAAAAAAGAGAGAGAGAGAACATAATCACTAATTAAAAGAAATCTAAACACTTAAACTTTTTTTTAAACCTGATGCAAATATGAGCATTTTCTCTCCAACTCATTCTCTGACCTCTCCTATCAGCCCTCCTCCAGCTGGATTTTTTCAGATCTCTTTTGATTAGTTTTATTTCTCCACAAAAGTGCATGGCTAGATGCTCCTCAGACAACGGTGATCCTAAGACCCCAGATGACAAAGACCCTCTGTGGTCCCATGATTTACACATCAAATGCCTTCCCATAGCTTCACATATTTGGGATTACTGATGCTCCAGTAACACATTGGGCACTTGTGGTGGTACTGAAGCCACAAGAAAGAAAAGTTACTTTATTAATACAGGGTTGAAGACGTACTCTTTCATGGAGGGAAGGAAAAACACACAGTGAAAAGCCCATGTGACACCAAAGAATCCAGAGTAAACCTCATCAGACAAAACGAGCAAGGCACCGGGCACCACGGTGCGCACGGTCTTTCTGCTTGAGGTAGTGGAATGGTCAGTCACAAAAAGGGTTGCCCTAAATTGGGAAGCTCGCCTATTCACTGCATTTTGAAAGCTTCACTGTACCATGCTTCTATTTAGTGTGCGGTGTGTAATAAAATCCATGTGTGAATGTTTATATTTTAAAGATGTTGCACTCCAATATGTTCTGAGTTAGGGCTTTTGAACATACTGTATAGATTCAGCACAAAGCTAACTGAAAGACTAATCTTCCCATTGTTACACTTTAATTAGTGCGACCTGTCATTACAACTTTTTATGATGGAAAGTATCAGGCCTTTTATCTTACTTTTAAGCCCTATTCTGAAAACAGCAGAAAGGGAACTGAAAAGACAAAGGAGATTGCATTTTATGGAACAATAAGGGGAGTCTTTAAAAATCCAGGGAAGTTCACAAACTGCCAATGAAATCTACACTAGCAAGATGGCCAGCTACTGAGGGTGCCATATTAGCTATCCGCTACCCTCCTGCATGCTCTCCAGAATCCAGAGGCTAAGAAAGAACAAGAACATTCCATTACAGTGGCCCGTAAGGGCGGCTTTGCAACTACATTACTTACTATGTAGGAATCTCGGCTGTTAGGTCCTCCTTTGGCACACCTGTGTTCTCTTTACCAGCAGACTGGAGTTCTACGACAAATGCTTATTACCGATTTATTACATTTATTTCATTATTTGTTTCACTAAATATTGTTCTGGCCCTTTTGATCAAAAACTTGACACTGGAGAAACACAGAAATCAGTACTAAAAATGGCACCAGAAATTGGAAGATTTCCAGAATTAGCCAGAAATTAAGACCCGCAACAGCTACAAATGTGACAGCTTGAGCTACTTTTATTAGAAGAGCCAAATTTAGCAAACTTGATGTCTAAGTAAATAATGCACTCCAAACGTTCTCAGGAAATGGTGACTTAAGAAAAAGAAAGAAAAAGAGCTAAAAAAGCCAGAAGCCACAGACAAAAATAGGGCTTTCTGATTTTGTGCAATTCTTTTCTGCCAACACTATTTATGTAAACATTATTGTAGTTTGTCCTTGAGACAGAAGAGACTTGATATGAATTAATGTTCTGTTTTGAGGAAATGTGCATGTTTTGAAAGCACATGGGACAAAAAAACAACAACAAACACAACGTTGAGAGCACAGTTTTTCTTTTTTGGAGTGAAAAATAATTGGTTACTGCTAAAATAAAAATGCAAAAGTTAAATCAGGGTACACTCCACTTCTGCAGAGTGAAAAAAAATAATTGGTTACTGCTAAAATACATTTCCTTCACTCTTTCACTATTATCTAATTTGGGGCAGACTCAGTTGGTTTACTTTGTATCTGACTTGGAAACCAAAGCTTTAAACTGAGATAAATTGAGAGCTTTTCAAAGCAGAATAGGAAAAGGGGGGAGGCTCTGAAAACAGGGAGGATGCCACCGTACAAAGTTCCAGCCTGACAAATTCCAACACAGGTGCCAATTTATTCCCTTTCCCCACTCTCTATCTGCAGTTAAAAGCTGGATCCAAAAAAGAAAAGAAAACAAAGAGGAAAAAAAAAAGCACCACCACCAGGACAAAACAGAAGCTGACTCCTACATCAGAAACTCAATTCCAGGTCCACCGGAATTCTAGAGCTCTGTTCAGCCCCACCCAAACTCCCAGGGGATGGAAAAGAGGGTGTCACAGAAGAAGAGGGGGGAATTCCCTTTTCCCATCTCTCCCATTACTACCCCCGTTTTGTCTGGGAGGCTGGGGAAGGAGAGCCGAGGGTCACTGCACCTTACTAGCACCGATTCTACGGAGAAATAAATTGTGAGTTTAAAATAACCTAAAATCCCGGTGCCTGGGTGGCTCAGTCAGTTAAGTGTCTGCCTTTGGCTCAGGTCCTGATCTCAGGGTCCTGGGATTAAGTCTGCTCCCTGCTCATTGGGGGGTGAGTCTGCTTCTCCCTCTCCCTCTGCCCCTCCTCTGGCTCGTGCTCTCTCTCAAATAAATGAACTCTTTAAAAAATAAAATAAAATAACACAAATAAAATAAAATAAAAATAAAATAACCTCACAGCTGGCTCGGTCAGTAGGGCATGAGCCTCTTGATCTCAGGGTTGTGAGTTTGAGCCCCGTGTTGGGGGTAGAGTTTACCTTAAAAATAAATGAATGAATTTTTAAAAACAATAACCTTAAAAATAATAATAATAACCTAAAACCTCAAAAGGAAATTTTGGAACATAACTCACTAAACATAACTCATTATTTTTGGGGAACAGACTGTACTGAAAAGACTCAACAGAGACACTGGACGACTCACAAAATGCAGATAAACAAAGTGTCTCTACTTGCCAGATTCAAACTGGTATCATCTTTAATATAATGGAAAGGCAAGCCTTTGGCACCAATAATGCTCTAAATTAACTTCAGACTTGGCTTTTTGCTCCAAATAAAGCTGTTGGAATGCCTATCAAAAAGAAACATGGGATAGGTAAAAGAATCATTGTTCTCATTACAGAAAAAGGGAGGGCATTATCTTCTGACTCAGGAAGTGCCAGAATTCTTAAGACAGCACAGTATTTATAATGTCACCGTTTTTAATATGTCATGATCATTGACACAGAAAGCTGCAGAAAGCCAGAGGACCTTGGGCATGATGAATGGGAAATGATCAGAAATACACAAAGACTTGGGTTTTGCATTTAAGTTAAATGTTAAATCAAACAAACACACGCTGAGGAATCTACCCCCTGCTTGTTGATACCAATTTGTCCTCAGATCCACATCTGTGTGTCTCTGGATGGCTGGCAATTCTCTGTTGGCAGAATGAAGTAGAGAAAATTGAGACAATTGTCCATACTGGGGAAAAAATTGCCTCAGACAAAAGTCATTTCGGAGTTTAATTGAGCAGGCCATTGTGATATCCTGAATCTTAAAAAACCACTGATGACCAAGTAGATAAGTTGGTAGTAAAGAGCTTCAGGAGTTTTGATTTTTGCCATTCCCTATGAAACAGTTAGAAAACTTTCATATAGATCAGATTCATCTGGAATACTTGTTTGAAAGGCATATCCAACCCCAGGATCTGACACTGAGAAGCTGGATTTCATTTATCTAAACTGGGTCCAAGAAATGTTGTTGTTGTTGTTGTTGTTGTTGTTGTTTGGCTCTACACCCAAAGTGGGGTTTGAATTTACAAGCCTCAGATCCAGAATGTGACGCTGAGCCATGGGCTGAGCCAGCCAGGCACCCCCCAAGCCCCCAAGAAATTTTCATACGGGTGACCTACAAGTCACACCCACCAGGCAGCCCCATGAGCCTCATAATTCTGTGAAAATATTAAAATATGCAAAGATAAAATGTCTATTAAGTTACATCGTATATTCCATGCAAGCAAACCTTGAGTTATTCATCTATTCATTTGACACTCATTAACTGGTGGACGTTGTGCCAAGCTAGGCATTTTGTCCCCGCACAATGCCAGCACATCCAGTTAATTTAATGAATCGACTACTTTAAATATATACACAATAACTTTGTGATTCATAGTAAACGTTTTCTGAAATCACTGAAGTTCGGGCCTGAATTAGATATGGCTGTCCTCTGACTTTTAGAATGCTAACGAGATCAAGGAGGAATGCAGTGAAGTCTTGCCCCGAGAACATTCCTCAAAGCTTAAAGTAGAGATGTTTCTGGAATGGTGGAATCGTGGTCAGGTTGTGGCCTGGATATAACCATTTAAGAGGGGGAAAAGCCCGGGACACACGACCCGTGCTCGAGGCTAATGGTCAACCTGAGGATCAGTGAGGTCCTCCGCTTCTGTCATTCTAAACAAGACATGTAAAAATAAAACATTAAACACTGAGTCCACTCACTCACAGCAGTTGCAGTATTTTTCTCACCACTGAAGAAATGGCCTTTAACCATCTGTTTTAGCTGAAGAATGCTCTCTCCTGATTCTACCAGGAGCTTCCGTTTTGAACACCAGACTACTGTGAACATATACTTTTCATCTAATTTAACATATTTGCTTGAACACACAAGCCACGACTCTTTTTACTGTCCGAGACCACACCTTTAAAGAAACGAATGCAAACTGAAAACAACTGCACAATTACCTTCTCAAAATGAATTTTAAGTAACATATTAATATATGTGGATATGTGGATGTTCAACTGAAAACACTGAAAAGGAGCACGTGTAGAAGAGGTGATAAAGTAGTTATTGTGTGTCGGGATTTTGTGTTTAGCAATTACCAATTCATTTCCTGATTTAATATTTGTCCAATAGAAAACAGACTGGTTGATTGATAAATTCAAAGTTGTTTCTAGATTTCTCTTTCTTTCTTTCTTTCTTTCTTTCTTTCTCTATTTCTTTCTTTTCTTTTTTTTGAAAATAGGGAAGGGGTTCTTGTCCTGAGTCCTGATTTTCAAGTAGCGTATTCTAACTATTCACTTATCCAAACTGATTACATTTTAAGCCCACACAGACGCATTTGGGCTTAAATTCGGTGTTCAAATAGTTGTGTTATGCAATTAGTCAGTATGCAATTACAGGGAATCTAATGGGGCCAGATGCATGCAGTCCCGACACAAGCAAACTAAGAGATTAGGACTTTCTCAGTTTTAAACATACAGAAGCAAATTATGCAGTTAACCAGGGCTCACTAAAGAACCACATCCATTTTTAACCAGTTGGACCACGTGAATTTTCATTTCACCAGTTCAGAGGATGATGCCCTTAAAGCACTGCAACTTTCAACACTTATAAAGGCTGTACAAAGTTTCAAGTGCCCAGAGCAAAGACAATCCCCCAAAGTTGTCCTTACTGTTTTTCCTAAATGAGGATTTCTCTCCCCTCCCCCACTCAATTGCTTGCACAACAACGTCTTATCAGAAAGTCCTGCGAGAATGCTTCCCTGCAGTCTCATTCACAAGATTAAATCTAGTGCCTGGGAAAGAAACATAGTGTTTCAAGTGTTCAATGACATAACATTCAACGGAAGAAGCTTCATTTCACATCCTTGATATACCCGCAGATCAGGTTCAAAAACCACGGAAGGCTCAGAAATGATCAAGGAATAAGACGCCTGATGGAACAGATGCACAGACGCTGGGCCAGAAGAAAAGACAAATGCTGAAGTGCATAATGATTTTGAAAAGATTTCTTTATCAAACATGTCATTTGTTTGAAAGACCAGGGTTGTTGGCATCAGATGTGGGGTACCAGCTTGTTAGCAAAGTGAAACATGATGGCTGCTAGATACCTTCAACTGATGAATCAATTGAAATTCCTGATGTTGCTCAACTGAACGTCTTCATTTACTATGTCAATGGTCAGAAGTTAAGGAAACACCTTTTGTTTGGGGTTATCACCACTACCAAGATGTCACATCTCAGTGAGTACCCTGGCTAAATATTTTCTGTAAAGACTAGGGAAGTCCCCGAAGAAATGTTATCAGCTGGCCAACCAATTGGTGATCAGCCACAAAAAACGTAATGCAAGCAATCTCTTCCCTGTAAGTTCTGGCTGGGTAACATTAGTGAATCATGGGTAAACAAGTCCTATGCACTGGATTCCTATCAAAATGTTACAATGCGTTTATGTATTTGCCTGTATCACAAATTGCCTAGTATTGACTCTGGGACATTTACATTTTTCTCATTTCACCAATGAGGTTTCTGATGACCTGATTAAAAACAAAGAGGCCTTTTTTTTTTTTTCCTAAGGAAAAGGAACAGGAGCAGGAACACTTCTTTAAGAATCAAAGA
>PITA01006991.1:0-19976 GCA_004023965.1 Spilogale gracilis | reverse complement strand
TAACAAGACCAACCCCTGCATCTAATAGGGCAAAGTCAGAAAGGAATAGACAAAAGTGATAAACCATTTGAGGAAGGAATAACGAAAAGTCCTCCAGACCTCTGTACAAAAGTCGTTATCATTCAGCAATTACAACCTCTCTGGGAAGCTCCAAGTCCCCAAAATGAGTGGGAAGGAAAGAAGACTTCCTACTCAGTTCATCTGGGAAGAGCTTAGTGTGTTTAGCGTTTCTGTTTGGTTTTACTGCATGAATAGACCCAGCACTGAGGGAAAGAAATGCATTCCCTAATGCTTTAATAGAGCATTTCTTCACTTTCAGTCAGGCCTTAGTTTTAACATGAATAGTCAGGGTATCCTTTTAAACATAAGAAAACCAAAAGTAAACTATTAAGACTGGTGGCGATTGTGTTTTTATCTAAAGTGACGCCATCACCTCGGGAGTCCCTAAACTTGATCTAAGAATGCTGATGTCAGTCAAAACATTTTGGGGAACCTTCTTTGAGAATTGCTTCCAAAGCTAGCTTTTAAGCCCCATAAGAAAATCGGACTCATTATTCTACAGTCACATCCGCATAATACTAACATAAATTTAGTAGGGGGAAACTGAATAATTTAAGACATCATACGATTTAATCTTTTTGTTAAACGTGAATGCCAATTTTCACATTGTAAAATTGTCATTTGCTTTAAATATAGTAAGAATCGAGCTGTTGACTAAAGTAATTTTATCAAATTAAAAGTAAACCACTAAATTACTATGTTTACAGATTTTAAGTACACAACTTATTTTTATCGAAGAATAAGTGTATTCATTGGAAGATAACGAACAACAGGCATTTAATAACACTTTAATTTTACGTGTTTAAATATTCATAGCTATGTTCATAAACCCACATGCCCGATCTAGCAATTATGCTTATGAAATGCAGTATTTCTTCTATACTCTAAGTCTCCATCTATTTTCTGAAAACTGCATTCATTTGCACCCCAGTACAAATCACTGTGTTTTTAGCAAAATAATCCATAATATTAAAACTAGGAAACTACCCCAAAGCAACAATAGCTACCTGCAAGAGGAAAAGAAGGGAATTCTCATTTGTTCAGAGATGACTGTGTGCCTGGTTATTTATGGACTTTTTATGTTGATCCTTAGAATAACCCTAGGAGGTATTATTATCACAGTGCAGCTGGCTCATGCACAACTTTGCCGTCTACCTTTCCAAGGGCTTTTTAAGTAATCCCATTATAATACTCCACTGCCTGTCTGAAAGAACACAGTTCTTGTTCTTAAAAACAAAAACAAAACAAAAAAATTCTACCGGCATTGTTATAAGGGGATATAAAAATGTCCAATTTTCAGGAGCTGAGAATCAAAAAATGATAGCCTTCCTTAACTGGCCTGTACTCCTACTCTTGATGTAAATGAACAACAAAAATCAGAGGGAGATGAGCCGTTTTCCCACCACTTAAAAATGACAGTATCATCAGTCTACTTAGAAATTTAAAAAAAAAAAACTGGATCTAAAGAACCAATAGCAATATACTCTATCAGGATGCAATTTACAATACCTCATCACGGCGTAATCACGTCAGATAAACAGAATGATGGCCACTTGCAGATTACATTAGATTACAGATGTTAAATTTAAAATGAGAAATCAAGTATCTGGAGTTCCAAGAATTCTCTGAAGTGTCTTCATCTCCTCTAACACTACAGTTAATTAACGACAACTTGTGTTTTAATAACACCTATATTCCATGATTCTGTAAGTGTCCTAATCAATGGCTGCCCAGTTGTCTACCCCAAGAACCACTTTAGGCCTCCAGAATAATAGACATGTAATGTGCTGTGCTATAATGTTCGCTCTCCAGAGGCCCTCCTTTCTTCTTGGAGGCCATCTTTAGCTTTGTCTTTCTCTCTTTTTTTTTCTTTTCTTTTCTTTTTTTTTTAAGATTTTATTTATTTGACAGAGAGAAACACAGCCAGAGAGGGAACACAAGCAAGGGGAGTGAGAGAGGGAGAAGCAGGCTTCCCGCCAAGCAGGGAGCCCGACGTGGGACTCGATTCCGGGTCTCTGGGATCATGACCTGAGCCGAAGGCAGTCGCTTAACCAACTGAGCCACCCAGGCACCCCTTTCTCTCTCTTTCTCACCCAAAGAGAGGTGTGCCCATGCTCTTGGTCCTTCAAACTCCTGTCCTTCCTTCTAATCACCCCTAGCAATCCTCAACTCTGCATTTTCCCCCTGACTTCCCCAGCACCTGGTGCCGAGTCCCTCTGGGAAAACACTGTGAGCTCAAAACAGTGGCTTGAGGTTTGTTCAGGGGGTTTGTTTGGTTGGGTTTTTTTTTTTTTGGAGGTTTATTGCTCAGTGAATGCCCAGCAATGTATAAATTGTCCCAATTCAACAGGTTAATCAACACTATTTAGGAGTTTGAGTTGTCACCGTAATAAAACAATGATCACAAAAAATTTTAATGGTTTTATTTAAGTCAAACAACAGTTATAGGGATCCTGGGTACTGCTTTTTGAACACACATACAAAATTAACAAAACAAGCATTCGTGTTTCTAAACACTTGAGCTCTACATGTGGAATGCAGATATTTGAAAGAGATTTTCAACAAGGTCAACACAATGCATGAGATAATACACACTGAGTTATGAGTTAGGCCAGTCTTCACCTCCATCTTCCCACTTATAAGCCTAAAGTGGCAGGGCGTGCAGGGGGAGGGGGGCGGGGGGGAAGCATTTTTGCTTTTTCATTTCACAAATGATTGTTCAACACAGACTGAAATACACCAAAAGAAGAAAATAGTTTTTTTTTTTTTTATACCTAGGGAAGAAGCTACTACTCTTAAAATGATCACTTCAAGGTAACAGACATCCAAATTGATGTGGTTTTCTTTGAAACCTCATCAGTAAATCATTTCTTGCACAGTAGGTTCGGCATTAACCCTGCATTTAGGATAGGTAGTGTTATGGAGGGCTGGCTGCTGCATACCAACGTCAGTATCAAGTTCTTCGTCAGGAATTAGAGACTGTCCCGGATACCAAGCAGGACAACACTGGCAAAAAAACAAAAAGTGAACTGCAGATAGGTCAAAACAGGCTATATGCACTCTTAGAAAAATTTCTTAAAATGTTACTGGATATGTTGTTTGAAATGCTAGTTTATAATACAACACAGTGGAATCTTTTCTTTTTAACACCATACATTCAAATGGTCTTTACATACTTTGCGCGTCGATGCAACACATTAGACAACATACACATCCTATTAGGGATCAAACATAGTAAACTTGCCATCCGGTGCTGGCTCTTTCTACAGTTACCGTCAGCTCCTATTTCTGTTCACCAGATTACTGTCAACAGGTTGAACTGTCATCACGTTAAAAATATGCAAAATTGTTTGCTTTGTTATGATTTGTAAAGAAAGATATTCTCTTTGGTTTTAAGAGATTTTGTTGAAACCAGAGTTTCCTGAATCCTATTCAAAGAAGTTTTGCTCCTGTGTTATTATGAGTCCAAGTATTCTGAACCACTCCCCCTTGTAATGCTTCCTGCAAACTTTGCATTTTTCAAGCTGTAAAATTTCAATGGTTATGATAGAAATGAAGCCTCAGTGGGAAAAGCAGTGCCCTTCAGAGTCCTCAAACAAATATGAGGTCCACCAACTTATCACTCATCCAGTTTTGCAGAAATTCCATTCACGTAACTCCTATGCAAATCCGCCAGTTTTATCATATCAAATGACCCAAAGAACACCGCAGGTATCCAGGGGAGACAGTTCACCAGTACATCTTTAGCTTGATTTTAATGTCAATTTAAGAGACAATCCCGCTCTGCAGTTCTTAGAGAGACAAACTGCCTAACCACTAGTTTAAAGCTTTTTCAAGTTAATGCACTTCTCATTTTTCACACTTTCAGTACCAAGAGATTTAACCAGGGAAAAGCTCAAAGCTCAGGGTTCAAAATACAGCATGGAAAAATATAGACCAAGCACCATCTACTTCCTTTGATCTCTCAAAGATGTCAACACTCCGTTGGGGGGGGGGGGAGTGGCTGAGCCCGGGAAGGAAACCTCAACCAAAGGAGGAAAAAAAAGATCTGTTTGGTGGCAATTTCAAAACAAGTTTCCAAACTGCAGAAGGGGCTGCAGCCCCTTTGACTTGCAGGAATTACACATAAGAAAAGGACAGAAAATACTACAAGGCATGCTTATTATTTTAATTGCCCAGGGGTTTCCAATGCAAAGCACGACAACTTAAATGCATATTCCAAATTCTTGCTCCAAAGCCGTCTTCTTTGTGCACTGAAAAGGAGGAAAGACAACCCCACCAATTGTTCTCTGCAGATAAAGGCACTGTTTTGCAGATTTCCACCCAGATCTCGGCCAGCTTTGCTAATGACCTGCCCACCCACCTGGGACCCTTCCCAAGGTGGCCCCCCCGGGAACTGCCCCACACCTTCAGGTGCCCAAATGCTCGACAGTGGGCAGCCCCGAGAGAAGGCTGCCTCTTCGTTTAGCTGTTGGCCTCCACAAAGACGCAACCTCAAAGAATTCGTGCCGCTTATTTTCCTAGAGGAGGCAGGGGTCAACAGCTACACCTTTCTATCCCACTTTTTTTTTTTTTTTGGTCCTCCCGAAACACACATCTGAAGGTGAATCTGCAGTCTTTTTTCTGCAGGGGGAAAAAAAAAAACAAAAAACAAAAAACAAAAAACAAACAAAAAAAACCGAGCTCGATATCCCAGAGCAACTAGGGGTTCTTCCACCGCCAGGATTTAAGCAGTTAAGCAAAAGCTGAATGAAAGTTTTCGGGACTATGACCTCTTTTTTTTTTTCCCTCCTCTCCCTTAGCGTAGGATCACCAGCTGTCACAGCACACACAAAAGCTGCGACAGTGCCATTTCTCAAAGGCTCACGTTTAAATGAGATATGCCGAAAACGGGGCCCGAGCAACGTGTAGGGTTCGAACTCGCAATGGCCCGTTCTATCTGGAAATGGTACCTGCGTGTTCCCCTCCCGGGCCCCGCCATTGTCCTGGAGGAGAAAGCGTCCGCTCACTGGCATTTTTAGGGGGCTCGGACTTGCTGCGGGCTCCCGACCCGGCACAAGAACTCAAAATGGCATCCCCCACCCGGACGGCCCGGAGGAGAGGTTCTCAGCCGGGACGGGAGGGTGTGGGGCGGCCTCCAGCGGGCTTCAAGTCCAAGTCCCCTGGGAGCCCCAACCCCCAGAAGGCTCGCCAACTTCCCACGCCCAGAATGCCCTGGAAGAACTTCTTCGCTTCCGTTTTTTTTCACAGTTTTGCGTTCGGCTGCCACGACCTACATTCTCCCGCGAGGCGCTCGGGGCCGAGGAATAACGAGGGAGTTTAAAGCACACAACAGTTCGGCAGCCCGCAGTCAGCGCTTTGCTGCGCTCCGCGGGGGTTCGCATCCGGCCGCCATGTTCACCACTCCAGAGCCGCCCCAAAACCACCTCCCTTCCCCACACCCCTCTCCTTCCCTCCCCTCCCTCCCTCCCTCCCCGCTCCGCCGAGGCCGCGGCGCTGCAAAGCCGCTTTCAACTCTCCCCCCCACCCCCTGGCCGCCGGAGCCGCTCGACGGCGGCCAGGTGTGCGCCTGCGCGGGAGTGGGGGCGGGGGGCGGAGGGAGCGGGGGGCGGCGGGCTTGAAAAGGCCCGAGCGACGGGGAGCGGGGGAGGGGTTGGGGCCCGCGCGGAGCCTACTCTTTCCTCGCAGCGGGTCCCCGCTCCGGCCCCGGCCCGGCTCTCGCACGTGCGCGCTAAAAATCCACTTCAAAGTCTGCTCCCGGCACGGGGGCGGCCCCCTCCGGCTTGGCCTCGGACCCTCGCACTCTCTCCCCTCCCGCCTCAGGCCCTGCGAGGAGACCGGGAGGCCCGAGCCAGAGGACGCTCGCCCAGGAGTCCCGGCAGCCGGCCCCGAGCGGCCTCCGGGCGTCCGAGGGCCTCCCTCCCTCCTCCCACCCCCACCGCCTGGAGAAAATGAATGGAACACAAAGTTTGCGGCCAGCGCTACGCTGTGGCCTTCGGAGCTCACCATTGTTTGGGCTCGTATTGACCCCGGGTCCGGATTAGGCAGTGGCTGATTCCTGCTTTACAGCCCCGCCGGCCTAATGAGGCCGGGAGGCGATGGGGCGCGAAGCGTCCGCGGAGCCCGGGCGACCGCCGGCTTACGGCCGCCAAGGGCCCTGTAGGTGGAGGTCAAAGGGTCAGCGGGCCGAGACCGCAAGAGAATTGACCCTAGGAAGCGAGGTCCCCTCCCCCGCGGCCGAGCTTCGACCGGGACTTGCAAAGAGTTTGGTGTGTGCACAGGGACCCTGGGCGCCCCGACGACGGGCCCGAGGAGCGCGGAGAGGGAATCCCTGACTTCCGAAACGCCTGGCCTCGTCCCCGGGGCAAAGCTTGGAGTGTCAGCCAGCCAGAAAGCAAAGCAGCCTAGCTGCCAGGCAAGAGAACCCGCCCTTCGGGGCATGGGCACGCCGGTGGCTATTCTTAACAGAAACTTGAGTGGCAAGAGGCCCTTCGACTTTTCTCCTGTTTGGGAGGAGAGGCAGCTTATGGAGGGGAGGAGAGGGTGCCAGGGGCGCCTCGGCAAGCGGACTGTAGGCGGCGAGAAGGGGGGAGGGGCGACGAGGTCCTGAGCACAACTTTCCGGGGAGGCTTTGTGAACTGAGGCGGTCCCCACTCGCTCTCCAACCTTCGCAGTAGCTGAGACCGACTGCCCTGCTTAGCCTGGACCCTGATCTTTAACCTTCCAAACTGGATGAAGGCCAGACTTCTGTCTGCTGGGAAACAGACACCTCCCCTTTCCCCACCCTACAGTGGAAATCTTAAGCTAAACCACCCATTTTGGCAAAGATAATGGACTTTTAACAAAGGTCTTACCAGGTGCAAGAAGGAAAATAACAGGTAGATCACTAAGAGTTCAGTTGACATTCATGGTTTCCAGCTGATCCATCGTTAGGGTTGCAAGATTTTTTGTTTGGGGAGGGGCACTTATTCTTTAAGGTATTTACTGAAAATTCAAGAATATAAATGTGCACTCCCGGAGTCAAATTATAGGAAGAAAATCTGTGAAAAGTTTTCTACTAAAATAAACTTTTCTGCCAACAGATGACAGGTTGGAGGACACAAACTATTGGAGAAACATGATGCTACACCAGAATTAAAGGAAATCACTAGAAGGACAAAGCTTTTACTTTATCTTAATACTGCTTATCATCAGTTAGTGCTATCTTCCCCTGTCCGGACGCAGTGCTTTACTGAAAAATTTTATGGTAGAATATCACCAACCCTGCTAAGAAAAATAATCAAACTCTTCTTTATGTCTTCTAAAAAGATATTTAATATTTTTACTGGCAGAGAGGAGAAGCAAATTTCTGAGAATCCTGCAACCAACCCACCAGTCAACTCCTATTTAAGATTAGGTTAAGTTGGACGTGGAGAGGAAATTCATGGAGAAAACAGTAAACTGTGTAAGTTCAATGCATTATTTCAGACGAAAAACACCCTTTAGACTTAAGCTGGAAGACATTTAGCGCCAATATTATGAACATACACTTTCTGCAAACCTGCTGAGCATTTAAAACGGCCTCTGGTTTGAAGTGAGGGAAAAATCCTGAAATAGGAATTTGGTCCAGCACCCTCAATGTCAAGGTCAAGATTGGAATGTCTGGGGTAGGAGTGGTGGACTGAACCAGGTTACCTGCTCATCATTTGTGAAGTCATCCCAATCTCTCTGTTCATGGCATTCAGGCCCTTGCCTTGTCTACTGGTAGAGGAAAAGTGCAAAAAAAAAAGAAAAACCCAACCAAACAACAAACAAAAACCCCCCCACTCTCCACAAACAAAATTGCATCCAAAGCAATTTGCAATTAGAAACTGTCAATAATTGCTGACAAAGATCAGAAGACAACTTAAAACAAACTGCTTCAACTGTATCCAGGAAATCAAAGTTTCTTTTAATTATCAGAAGTTCTCTAAGCATTTCGATTTAAGGTTGATTTATTTGAACGTGACAAAAATCAGGCACTAAATACAAAAATGTTATAAATACGATGTGCCAAGACTTTATTTCTTCAAAAAGAACAATGAACAAAATTCTATAATTCAAAATGGTTATGTATAATACCAAATTGACTGCCACCAAAAAACCTAGAGCATTGCCCCTTCAAGAGAAGGAGGTACTTAAGCCTATTCATTACATTTCTAAATTCTTTACAATTCCTTATCTCCACCACTCTATCTGCTGATTTGCAAGCTGGTTATTCATGCAGAGATTGGGTTCTCAATATTAAATAACACCCTACATTAGTTCAAAAAAAAGTCAATACTCTACCCAGTCCAACCCCCAATATAATAATCAGTTTTTTTCATATAACAACTGTGAAAGAAATGTTTGTCCAAATGAGTTGCTTCGCTGAAGATTAAATGGATTGTTAATATTTTATCACAAAGCAAACAACCATTTTTCATTGTTATTGATTTTAATGGAAACAATGCTCTTAACATCTGTGCCTACAAACCATGAACTTTAAAAATACATATTTTGCGAATGTTTTTCTCTTTCCACAGTATCATTTCAGAACCGCTGCAGTTATTACACCACTATAAAAATGTTATGAATAACTGATAATTATGAATTGAACTATATACAGCAGAACAAATCAGGCTTCGCCTTCCAAAATTGTAAATGGACTATGGTTCTTTCAAGAAGCACTTTAACCAGAAGTAAGCATGGTTCAACTGCCTTACTCATCACCACTGTTTCAGACATACGCTTACTTTTGAAAATATATAGACAGCTAGATAGATTTGATTAGGCAGATTAGATAAGTCATAGATACAAACATATATATGCATATGGGTGAGCTCTCCATAGAATACACAGACATGCATCCTGCCACAATGTTCATTTTTATGTAAGGTAATAAAAAACTAAGGGACATAAAACTCATTAGGTTACCTTATGTTTATATATGCAGGGCAGGGGTGATTAAATCCAGCTTCTCAGTCTTTGAAATACAAGATTGAGATGTCCTGGCCACTAACTGAACTGATCAGTGATATTTGATTTGAATGCCGAAAATCCAGGACAAACACATTTTAACTCGCAGTTAAACAACCATCTGAGCTACAGATAAAGAAGGGAGGTCTCCCCAGATGGAAACTGACACTGCAAGGAATCTACACTGCAATAGAAAAATAATTTAACAATTAAAAAAGGGATCTGAGTGAGTTATAAATACCAACAAACAAGATTTCATTTGCTTACGTCTCCTCTTTGTAGAGTCTGTTACAAGACGAGAGAAAGGAGTCAGTGGTTCAAAAACTGTAAATTGTGTTCTTCTTTCAAAACAATAAAATTTAATGCTAAAGCAGTTATAATCAAAAGCTGTACAGCATTTGTTAGAAAACATTTTTTTCCATAAATATTGTTCAGTTCCCGGCACTTGTAGCAATAATTAAATTACAAACGATAAATATGGCATCAATGGATATGTATTTACAAAAAAAAAGTTATTACAAAAGGCAACTGTATACTAAACGTCACAATCTGTGTAGAGTAACATCACATCCTCAGCCTGAAAAAATACTGAACAACAGTTTCGACCCCATTAGACAAAAATACATTCACAAGTGTAATGCTTTGAGGAAAAGTTCAAGACATAACAGGACTTTGGCACGGTTTAAGACTGTGAGAGTTTAAACAATCACCACTAAGGCGGAGAATTTCCATCAGTTTAACATCACCACCACCAACAAGCCTTCTATAACTTCCTCTCAAGAAACAGGACAAGTGTTAAAATGAGCTCAAGCAGTTTAGGAATGGGGTGTGCAGAGAGCGAGAGAAAAGGGAGGAAAAAGCGGTGAAAAAGATTTTTTCGAAAATCCTTCAAATGCCAAAACGTATTTTCTAATCCTGAGATAAGGGCATGGCTACTTTTGGATCTTGCCCAAAACCTTCCTGGACAATTGCAATTAACAAGATGTAACCCTACATATGGCCTCTTGCCTTAAAAAACTCCATTTCCATCTGATTGGTCTCAGTTTCCTTTTTTAAAATGCATTTGGTCCATTCTATGGTTAACAGGGTTTGTGTTTGTGTTTGTCCTCAGACGTACCATTCGTTAAAATTGGGAGGAAGTCCAGGGTTGTGGCTGGTGCTAGTTTGAACTGCAGAAGGGGTTTTAGTGGTATCTTTACTGTTTGCAGAAGCTATAGCGGGTGGAGTGGAAGATTCATAGCCTGAACTGGCAGCAGGGGAGGAATCTGACCCTTGAGATTCATGAACCTAAAATTAACATGTATATATTATAATGAATATAATTCCAACTGGCATTGTGCAAGCAAAAAAACACGAGCAGAATTCGAGCACTGTAAGAGCAAGACCGCCCAGTGACCCACTTAAACGAGAAATGCCGCTGATTGTTTTTTTTTTTTTTTAATTTCCGTATTACCGATGTCTAGAAAACCCGGAGATGGTCACCAACACAACAATTTCATCCCTAAGATTGGCATTACGGAAAAGGAATACAGCACCCTGTCTTATTCGTGCCCTTTCTCCGAGGGAGTGGGATAAGCACTTAGTCTTTGGGGGCCTCTAAAATACTCCCTTCCCGGCCCAGGTTTCACCAAGCCCCCTTCGGCTTGGGAAAGCAGGTACGGAGAGAAAGGTAGCCCGGGCGACCTGGGCGCTGCGGGGTCTCAGACGAATGCGTGGGAATCAGACCACGCTCCTCGGCCCTATTGTTCGATCGGCAGGGCAGATGAAGAGCGAATGAACCACCCACCCCCGGGTTCGGCGCGGGTACTCCGGGTTCCCACCGCGGGCTGTGCGGGGAAGAGGCGGCCACTACAACCTCAAGCCCTGGCGAGCTCGGTTAGAGCTTCCCAGTAAACAACCAATTGTTCCCTCTGTTCCCTCCGCCTCCCCACTGTGCTCTCCCCGCCCCCCCCCCTCCGGGTGCCCAAAATGGGTTCAAGGTGTCACCGCTGGAGCAAATCGGATTTAACGTGGAGGATACAGGGTTGGCAGCGCGGGCGCTTCCGTTCCGCGGCCCGCTGTCGGGCCAAGTGTTTATAAACCGCCGACCGCTAATAAAGAGGTAATTACCTTCATGTGCTTGCGCAGGGAGCTCGGGTGCGTGTAGGACTTGTCGCACACTTTGCAGATATAGGGCTTGTCCGAGGTGTGCACATGCATGTGCTTCTTGCGGTCGCTGCTGTTGGCAAAGCGTCTGTCGCAGCCTTCGAATTCACATTTGAACGGTTTCTCACCTGCAAGAGGCAAAAACGAAAAGGGGCAAAAATATGGTCAGGGCCCGGACCTTCCTAGGGCCGAGCTGCGGGGAGACGGAGCGCCCGGTGGTCTGGCCAGGGACGGAGCGCCGACTGGGGGCAGCTGTGGCATCTTGTTCCCCTGGAGAAAAATGGAGAGCGCTGGTTGAGCCCGCTGGGCTGGGGAGTGCAGGTCCGGGCGGGGGTGGGGCTGCGCGTCCCTTTGTTCTCGCGCGGGATGGGGAAGCCTCAGGCTCCTCCAAACTTTCCCCTAACTTGTGCTTGCACCCCACCCGGCCTGGAGCTTCCAAAGCGTGGCCACGCTCCGCCGCCACCGCGGAGATGTAACCCAGGCCGGGCGGGACAATGGACCGGGGACGGGACAATCCGGTTCAGTTCCTTCTTTGTACCTTTTAACTCGCCTCTTTCAAATGCGGCGGTTTTGCTAAACCCAGTATTAAAAAGCATGGGTCGTCGTAGTTAACGTTGGGAAAGAGAAAACTACATAATCCAGGGGCTCTGGACAGTTTTACAAGATGTTAGGATCAAGCCACGCAACTGAGGTGCCTTTTCTACTTTAGCTTTCCTCCCGAAGGGCTGAATTGAACCTGGAACCCCAAATAAAAATAGTTTGACAAAAGTATCAGTCATTTAATTAGGAGATATGCCAATCAAGGGTAAAAAAGAGCGGAAGTAACCGAAAGTTAGTTTTCATTAGCATTTCTATGGTTGCCTTCCCCGAATGTGTGCCCAGAGCTAAGTCGCTTGAAAGCAATCCGCTCTCAGCACGTTCGGAGTCCCTTCCTAGTAACCCAGAAAAGAGAGACAAAAAGAGGCGGCGCCAGTTTGTTCCTGGGCGCGAGAAGGTTCCAATTAGTTCCTGAGACTGCGGAGTCGTCGGCCCGGGAAGTTAGAACTGGGCAAAAGCGCCGCGGGGCGGGGAGGGCTAGAGATGGAGGGACACTGACAGCGCTTCTTTCCCGAATGGCCCCGGCGGGGCGCCGCCCCTCTCTTTGGTCGCCACCCCTCTCCCTCGCGCTGCAAGTCGGCTTCGTGGCGGGGCGCCGCGGGGAATCCCGTGCCCGCCTGCCTTCCTCCTTACCTGTGTGGGTCCTCTTGTGAATCTTGAGGTTCTCGGAGCGGGCAAAGATCTTCCCGCAGCCCGGGAAGGGGCAGGGGAAGGGTTTCTCGCCCGTGTGCACTCGAATGTGGTTGACCAGTTTGTACTTCGCCTTGAAGGACTTGCCCTCGCGAGGGCACTCCTCCCAGTAGCAGACGTGGTTGTTCTGCTCCGGGCCCCCCACATGCTCCATGGTGACATGTGTCACCAGCTCGTGCATGGTGCTGAAGGTCCGGTCGCAGCTCTTCTTGGGCCGGCTCAGCTGAGCCTCGTCGATCCACTTGCACGACAGCTCCTGTTTGATGGGCTGCCGCATATAACGGAAGAAAGCGCCAGGCCCGTGGTGCGCCGCCACGTTCACGCCCATGTTCATGTTCATGGGGCTGTAGTTAGGGAACTGCGCGCCGGCCGTGTAGGGGTCCGTGCGCGGGCTGGCCACCGGGCGGTACGGGTCCGCGCGGCCGAACAGCTCCCCGCGCAGCCCCAGGTGGACCTGGTTGTTGTCCACGTGCCCTGTGGGCGACGGGTGACCGGCACCCTGCTCATGCAGCCCGGGGAAGAGCAGGTAACCAGGAGGCTCGGGAATGCCAGCTGGAGCGTGCAGGCTGCTCGCCGAGCCGGCGAAGAGCCCGTGCTGCCCGCCCCCAGAGGCCGCCTCGCCGAGCCCGGAACCGCGCTGGCGGAACAGAAAGTCGCGCGTGGAGTTGAAGGCGGCGGAGGCGGCACCGCCGTAACTGGGCACCTGGCCGGCGTGGTGATGATGGTGATGGTGGTGGTGATGATGGCCCAGGGCGTTGGCGTAACCCGAGCCCTGCGGCGTGAACGCAGAGCTCTGGCCCGAAGACAGATCGTGAGCCGCGGCGGGGCTCAGCTTGAAGGCGGCGGCGGCGGCGGCGGCGGCGGCGGCGTGGGGCGAGTCCCCGAAGGGATTCAGCCCCATGCCCGCCGGCTCGCGGCTGGGCATCTCGTGGTGGCGCGGCGCGCCGAAACTGCCCACTCCCAGCCCGGGGAACTGCGGGCCTCCGTCCAGGAGCATCGTCATGGGTGGGGCGTTCTGGGCACAGGCGATACCGCTGAATTGAGCGAGGGTGCGGGCGAAGGAGAAGATCTCCGAAGTGCCGTAGTCGGCGAGGGGTGGCGGCGGTTGGACACTGCTGGGAGACCCCCAAGGCGGTGCCAGGGGCTGCAACTTTCCGTCGCTGTGAGAGTCTCCTGCAGAGGGATAGGAGGGAGGAGGGGAAGTAGAGGAGCAGGAGGGAGGGGAGGAGGGGGGGGAAGAAGGAGCGGGGAGAAGGGAGGAGAAAAGACTCTGGGACTAGATCTGGTTTAACAAACTACAGGCGCGCACAAAGAAAAATAAGCAAAATAATAAGTGGAGGGCGGAGTTGACCAATCCGGTCCCGGGCACCCCTCCTCTCCCCGAGAGCGCACCACCGCGGGGCCAGAAGGCTCCCTCCGAACGGCCCTCCCGGCTGGGCTGCGCTCAGTAGCAGAGTCGGCTCGTGGCCGGCGGGCAGGCAGCGGGCTGGAGGCAGGCTCGGTCCTCGGCGCTCGCCGCGCGAGTCCCAGCCTCTTCGCTTCCAGAGTAATGTCCTTGGACTGATAAAGTCAATCACTCACTCCTCTCACATAAACCGAGCGGGAGGCCGCGCGGCGCGCGCCAATGGGAAGCCAGCTGGCCCTTAGTCACCTGACCCCCGGCCCTGCAGCCCATTGGCCGCCTCCACACTGATTGGCAGCGCGGAGCGGGGAACATGGCAGCCGCAGCCGAGCGACCGCCGCTGATTGGGCCGTGGCCCGGCGCCTGGCAGGTGAGGCGGCGGCAGCGGCCCGGCGCCCGCGAGTGGACTCCGCGGAGCTTGCGCTGCTGTGGGGGACTGGAGCCAGGCTCGAGTCAGCGGCCCGCGGGGCGGAGCCGGGCCTCTCCCTGGCTTCCCGCCGGCCGAAAGCCGGCAGGCACCCCTCACGCGCTTTACCCGCTTTGACCAAACGCACTCTTTGCCCCGCGAGGATCGTTCCCACCGTCGGCGCGGCGCTGGATGTCCAGTCCCGCTTGGGCCCCCGCCGCCTCGCCCCTCGGAGAAAGCGCCCTCTCGGCGGCTGCAGGGCGCCGATCCCGGGACGAGCGCAGCCGTTCCGGGTTTGCGGCCCGTTAGCCGCGTCCTCCCGACACGCCGCCGTGGGCCCCGCTGGCTCCGAGAGCACGGACCCGGGCCGGCCAGCTCACCGGCCGGGTCCCGAGCTGCTGCTGGCCGGCCGAGGCCCAAACGAGGAGAAAAGATTGCGGTTAGAGCCGATTTCCCTTAACTTCCTTCTGAGCCAAGCGTTGACTCCAGTTTTGTGAGTGGTGGCTATAGCCGCCGCTGCCCCTGCCCCCCCCCCATATACGACACACCAGCCACAGCTCAGCAAGTATGTAACGCGGTAAACGCAAGCACGTAGCTGGGAACACTCACGCAGCACAGTTAACAACTCGGAGCTAAACAGAAGAGTAAAGACTCGCAAACCAGTACCACAACAAACTACACGCGAAACAGTAAAAACATAGGCACATAACAAACCGAACACACAACACAGCAAACCCAGACCCAAGTACAAATACTAAACACGCACAGAATACTTATCCTGTGCGCACAACACATGCACACAACACACCGAACACTACACACACACTGGATCAGCGTGGTTTCCAACGCAAAGGGTGATGGGCTTCGAATTCTCAACATTTGCAAATGCAAAAGTGGGGGGGGGCAGGAATGGGGACTGTAAGGTGGAATTTTCTTCCGTCTGAACAGCCAAGGCTTTGCTGTCTTCTACTCCTACCCAGAGAAGCACGTAGTGACCTCAGGGAATTCTTACCCCTTGAGGATTTACTTTCCAGAGTTGTGTGTTGAATCACATCCCTCCCACCCCGCCTGGTGCTAGGTCTTTCTGGACTTAATGGCCAGGTTCAGACAGGGCTATAAATCTACTCATTTTTTGTCCGGCAGGGCATTTGCAAAGAATGTAGGAGAGTGGGAGTGGAAAGAAAAGGCCCACAGAAAGATGGCTGTGATTATCACAACCCCGAACGGGGCTGGGCCCCCAAAGTCTGCGCCTTGAGTCAGCCTCACAGCCTGGCCGCCATCTCCCTGTAGGAAACAGAACATCTGATCAAGTTCAGAGGCGCTTGGAGAGACAGCCTCAAGCAGCGCTTTATAACTGCAGCCTTTCACTTCCTGCCCCCCAATCCGCCTGGCCAGGCCAAGACTTCACCTTCTTTCTTTGCCATTTTGCTGGGGAGAAACCCTGCCGATAGCACACTTACCGTAGTCCCCCCCTCCCATCAAAGTCGCCCCAATTCTCCCTCTCCATCCACAGCTCTCTCCCCAGGTTGGAAGGTGAGTTCACTACTGACTTAACGATTACATCTTGTGAAAATAGGCTCTCCAAGAACGGTTTCAGCGTCGCTCCGCAAGAAGGTTTCTTTGCAGGGGGGGAGGGGGCTCAGAGAAGAGCAAATATGCCTAAATCATGCAAATGAAGTCCCTGGAGTCAGATTTACAAAAAGGGAGGATTGCTTTTCTTCCTTTCCCCCTTTCTTTTCACTTTGCCCTTTCTATCCTTCCTTCCCTCTACCTCTCTTCACCTCCGACCGACCCCCACGGACCCTGGGCGCGGAGTTGCATAGAAAAAGTTTGGATTTCCTCTCGTCGCCAGTGCAGAGGAGAGTGGTTCTCGAGGCTGCGGGTGGGGGGTGGGACGGATGGGGTTGGTTGTCAGGCCCTCGCACCGCCAGCGCTGATGCGAGGGTTTGCGGAGAGCCCGGCCAGGTACCCGCCAAGAACCTGGGGCCTTGCGTGTTTGGGATTCAGGGCGGGCAGTGGGGCGAGGGGCCGAGGGAGGAAGGCGGCGCAGGGAGCCCAGCCTGCCCCTTCTGGGGGAGGGGTCCTGAGCGCAGGGCAGGGGGATGTTGCGGCTGCTGACCTACCCGGTGCCCAGTGTCCGTTTTGATATGGCCACATTCCGATAATTAATTGCCTCCAGCACGTGCTCTGTAGTCCCTGGAACAAAAAGGGATAATTCAATTAGATCATCAACCGAGAAGTGGGGAGGGGGGATGCTTGTTAAGGGGCCGACCTGAGGCAGTTCAGCCAGGCCAAAACCCTTGGGCGGTGGAGCCCTTCCTGGGACAGCCCGGCCCAGCCCGAGTGTGCGACTCTGGGGGGGGGGGTGTCGTTGCTCAGGGAGGCGCAGGGTCCCCAGATGGCCCCGAGAGGACGAGGCTGGGGGCTTTGTGAACAGCAGGACTGAGGCAGACCATTTCGGATTCTATTTTGGTTGGTTTGGGTGGAGGTTTCCTTTTGGGGAGGGGGAACCTTGACCCTCGAAACAGATAGAAGAAGAAATATCTCCAGAAACCGCAAGTTTACCGGATACGAAAACAAAGCCCCCTCCCCCAAAGCAAACCAGTCCTGTTAGGCAGTAAGAGTAATAATGATACAGCGACATTTCCCTGATTACCTGCAGCCCTCACCCCTCAACTTGCGTTTCGGAGGAGACCCTGGGAAGCACTTCGGGGCACAGAGGGCTTTGGGGAGCTGTATCTGAAAGCAGAGTGGTGGCGGAAAAAGAAAAGCAAAGAAAAGTTTTGCCTGGGCTCAGGCTGGGGAGCGAAGGCAGGAGTTCCCGCTCCCTCGTTTCTCAGGTGGAGAAAGGAATCACTGGGCTAGCCAAGCCAGGGCAACTGGAACCCAGGGGTCGTGGGTCTTGTTTTACGCTATAACCGAGGCTCCTTCGGCAGCATTGGCTTACTGGGGTTTACTTGTGTATTAGGCAGCGTAAATTAACCAATAAATCTCTTTTATACGTCCCCCAGTTGTATGTGGTCTGGTCTAAATATCCACATGTCTGTATGGATAGGAAATAAAATGGGATCCGTTCCCTCACACTGAGTTCAAACAGTAAATAGGAAAAAGATTTATTCTCATGCCCAATTCTGAAGCAATAAATAAAATCAGTGAAACTGGTCATTGCCAAACAAGTAAGCTTTTGAACCTGAATTTTAGGATCCATCTTAGAGAAGCAGGAGGGAAAGCGAATGTCCAGACGGGCTGTAGGGGCGAAGTGGTTACTCCCGCACTCCCCAGACCCTACTCTGCATCACTTTTTTCCTCACTCCAGCCTCCTCAAAAAAAAAAAAAAAATGTACAGCACGTCGTGCTATTGGGCAGGATTTCTTTCAAAAACACATTTTCTGCAGCGGACATGAAATTATCCTAAGTCGGAGACCTAGCAATTTTCAAGTCCAAGGGAAACACTGCGGTCTTTTCTTCTGTTTCGTATTTAGAAAAGACTTGCAATCTAACACTCGCAACATTTTAAAGACCCTTTAAACCCAGCAAGCGGATTTCCGTTCTGCCAATGCTTCCTGATTTATTTCAATAAATGAATCTTTGAATCCAGGAAGGGAATTATTCCAAGACGCTGAATTTGGTGCCCCTGCCTCTTCCTACTGGAGCACAGAGTGTTTCTCGTTGAAACATGTCCTTGAAACTCACCATTATTCACATTTTTTCTTCCTGGTAAATGACACTTTCTTTACATAAATCCCCACCCTCTCTTCAGAGTCCCAGATCTTTTTAAAAGAAAAACTGCACATCACGATAAAAATTGAAGGGCGAGAAAGCTGGGAAAGGAATGCATTTTTAACTCCTCTTTATTTTTATGCTAAGATAAAAGCTCTTAATTGGCTTCAGGGGCCGAGCTCAACTATCGATCTCCAGAGCCCCAGGACCTGCGGACACACTCGCCAACCGCTCGTTTGGGCTCCAGATTTGATTGGCCACATTAGAGTTTTCACCACACTCCCATCATTCAACACATATTTTATAAGCCCTAAATGCCCTGAAAATACAATGTAGAATGAGCAAACAGATATTGTTAATCAACCTTTTTAAAAAAAAAAAATCTGTTTTGCCTTTGTCCTCCGGTCCAAGACACATCGCTGACCAATGTAATGAAATGCAAGCCAGACGGTAATGAGACATTTTCATTGTACTTGTCAATCAAAGTTGTGCAGAACATATATATATATATATATATATATATATATGTATGTATGTATTCGAACTTAAGAGACTTAAACTGAAGTAAAGTAAATAGGATTGAACTTGGAGAAGGAAGGCAGGGAACTGAACTAGAGCTATCAGAATCCAGTTTGGGATTATGAGGAGGGCCCCTGGAATACAGGAGGTGGAGTGAAGCTGTGGGCGATGGGCAGTGCTCTTGAAGTCTGGGAGCAGGACTCCTAGTGAGCTGGGGTCCTGCTGCTGGCATCTTTACCGCTCTTGGGGTTCCCAGATGTTGGCCTCCAAGCTCTAGGGCACACTGGCTTTCAGGATCAGAACCCCTCGCAGATGGGGAGTTCCCAGGCATAGGGCGACAGACAATGATGCATTTGATTTGTGTCTACAGATCCTTCCCCAGAGACCTGAAGAGATAGGTGAAGGGGAATGGATTTGGGGTGTGAAGCTTGCCTGACGTTCTGGAGCACACATGGACCCCAAGCTCCTGCCAGCTGCCAAATGCTCCATTCGTTATGAAATGTCAATGATCTCAGCTTCCAAATAAAGTGGCTAGACTATGCTGAAGTAATTGCTTCATTCCTCTGCTTTTGGGAGAGGATCCTGATCCCAAAGTGACAGGAGGGGTACTTCTGGGCCACATCATGGATTCTGGCAGTGAATCTCATCCGTGCTTCTTAGGTCTGGGGCTCCATTCCCCTAGTCCAGGCCCTTTCCACGACTCCCTCTCCCTCCTTCCCTTCTCCCTGGGGGCAGAGGCTGCAGTACCCCCCTGATCTTCTCTTCAGCCCATGATGAGAGGGTGCCTCCCTGCCACCTACAGAAATGCTGTCCCCAGCCCGTTCAACTCCCAAGGAGCTCCATACAGTTTGGGAAGGGCATTTTGTAAAATCGAATTGCCTGGAGTTTTTGCATTGGGTTTTGAGTCCCTCAGTAGCCCTTTCCTACTGAGGATGGAATGGAAGTTCTTTGATATTAAAACAAAGCACAGTCCCTCTTTCTCCCCCTTCTCTTTCCCCACCTCCAAACAAGACAGAGTAGGGGTAAATTAGACTAACTTCTAGTCTGAATGTGATTTGGCAACTGGCAAGCCAAATGGAGCCCATGGCCTGTGTTGCATTTGTATGGCCCCCGAGTGAAAAGAGGGGGGTGGTGTGTGCGGGGGCGCGCGCGCGTGCGCGTGCTTTAATTCTACAAGGAGTTAGAAGCTGAGAAAGGAGAAGGAGAAGAAAGGGGTGAGGAAGATTATGCTTCAAGGGCTGAATGTGGCCTGTGAGCCCTGAAATATTTTCCATCTGACCCTTTGCAGAAAAAGCTTGTGGATCCCTGGAGTAGCTGGGCTGCAGCCTTCACCAAGGCTAGGTTTCCTTCTTCTTCTTCTTCTTTTTTTTTAAAGAATTTATTTTTAAGTAAACCCACACCCAGTGCGGGGCTTGAGCTCACAATCCCAGAGAGCAAGAGTCAATGGCTCCACCAACTGAG
>PITA01006990.1:80852-95547 GCA_004023965.1 Spilogale gracilis | reverse complement strand
TGGAACCGGGGAGGGAGACAAACCATAAGAGACTCTTTTTTTTTTTTTAAGATTTTTATTTATTTGACAGAGAGAAACACAGCCAGAGAGGGAATACAAGCATGGGGGAGTGAGAGAGGAGAAGCAGGCTTCCTGCCGAGCGGGACACCTGATGTGGGACTCCATCCCGGGTCTCCAGGATCATGACCTGAGCCGAAGGCAGTCGCTCAACCAACTGAGCCACCCAGGCGCCCATAGACTCTTAATCTCAGGAAACAAACTTAGGGTTTCAGGGGGGGGAGGGAAGGGATAGGGTGGCTGGGTTATGGACATTGGGGAGGGTATGTGCTATGGTGAGTGCTGTGACTTGTGTAAAACTGATGATTCACAGACCTGTACCCCTGAAGCAAATAATACGTCATATGTTAATTAAAAAAAAAAAAAAAGAAAAGAAAAAATGTGTCTTCCTTTGGACTTTGGAAGCCTGAAAGCTTCCTCCTGTACCACTTCCACAGCCTGAAACTCTATTATCTCAGCTAAGTTCTACTCATGTTTCAAGTCCTCACTTAAATTTCTTCTCATCATAGAAGCCTTCCATGACTCTCCAGGATTAATTAAATCCACCTTGCTTTAGACAACTTTACATCCTCTTCCATAACACTCATCACAGTTGTAATTACTTATTGAATATCATCTTTACTAACTGTGGTCCTCAGGAGGACAGATGGTCATGGTCACTATCGCAGCCCCAGGGCTCAGTAGAGTTTCTGGCACATCAAAAGTGCTTGAAAACTATTCCCTGAATTGAACTGAATTTAAATTTTCTTAAATTGACTTTCTAATCACATTTTAGCAGGTACATTTATAACATAGGTAACATTAAATGAAGAGGGTTATTATAATGCTACAATGTCTAGAAGAACTCTCAAAATGGACCCTTGAAGAACCTGAGAATATTTAACCTACAGAAGAAAAAAGTGTTTAGAGTCTATCATGTGGAATAGACCCTAGATTACTCCCTACGACTAAATGAGATCACAGAGAAACAACTCAGCTCCATATAAGAAAAGACTTGCCAACAACTAAGGCTAGCAAAAACAAAAACAAAAACAACAACAAAAAAAACAACAACCATGCATCAAAGAGGGAGCAGTTCTCTGCCTCTGCTCTAGTTTAGACAGATGTGATTCTGAGAAGGCATTTCCTCTCATTGGGAAGGTAATTGGAGGATTTGTATCCTAAAGATATTTCCACACTCTCAGGTTCTCTTTGTAAGTGAAGGAAAAGTAAAAGTAATGTATCATCTCCCTTCCCCTTGAACCATCATAAGTTTAAAAGGGAAAAGATGCATAAAGCAGAGAAAAGGTAAACATAAACTCTTCAGAAAAGAATTGTGTTTAATACACACTGTTGTTACGATTTATTTTTACCCCAGGTATATTGAACTTGTTCTAATGCTATTTTCATGTTCAATTTGTTTTTAGTTGAGGTTTGTATGGTTGATTGATTGGTTTATTTGTTTCTTAGTATCTACAAATGTTTTATGCATTCAAAGAACTTCTCGAACTTTGCCCTTTATTCTGAATTTTGTAGCCCAAGTTTGTGGTTCAACAAGGAGCAATTGCTCAACAAACATGAAAATGATGATTGCTTATTGTTGGTATTTAATGCAATTATTCAAAAATTTAATAAACACTTTTATAGAAGCTCAAAATTTCCAGTCAGTGTGTATCCCTTGAGACATGGCTGGTACTGAGAAGCAGCTTTTCCAAGACAGTTTAGAGGGGGGAAATTATTTTTGAAAGGAAATCATGAAGCCATACTATTAGTTTAATTGATAATAGGGTTCTAGGGTTAAAAGCACTTTCTGCTTTAGTAACCATTTTATTTCACATACTTTCTGTCTGGCCTTTCTTGACTCTCAATGCCAGGAAAAAACAGACGGCAAACATGGAGGCATTTGGAATTAAAATTATACAAGCAATTCTCTGACAAGACAGACACAGTATTGAATCAGAGACTTTTTTTTTCATTTACCGATTATTTTCAATATTATCTAGTCTTTCTCTACTGTTTAGCAATATAGTACATAAACAACAGTTTTCTTATAAAGAGAATCAAACTTCTTTTCTTTTGAGAAAATAGGTGTTTTGGACCATTTAAATAAGCCTTTTAAAAAATTAAATAATTGGGGCGCCTGGGTGGCTCAGTTGGTTAAGCGACTGCCTTCGGCTCAGGTCATGATCCCGGAGACCCAGGATCGAGCCCCACATCGGGCTCCCTGCTCAGCGGGAAGCCTGCTTCTCCCTCTCTCACTCTCCCTGCCTGTGTTCCCTCTCTGGCTGTGTTTCTCTCTGTCAAATAAATAAAATCTTTTAAAATAAATAAACAAATAAATAAAAATAAAAATAATAAATAAAAAATTAAATAACTAAATGATAAATTTTAATTTAACTTGAACCCAAATATTAGAGCATGTCAAATTATAATATAATTGAGATTATTTTTATCCCTTTGGCACTCATTCTCCAGACTATGGAGAATTTTTATGAAGTTTCTCAACCGAGTGCAGACGTACACTAGACATTGGGAAGGACCTAGAAGTAAATGAGAAGATACACACATAAGCATATCAGGGTGGAGTACAGGAATGGGTTTACAACATGGTAGCAGCCTGGGCAGGAGGAGGCACACCATCATACACAGCCAGATACTGCTCAGAGTGGTTCAGTTTTAAGACCAAAGCAGGTAACCAAAAGTGGGAGTCTCATGAGAACCCACTGAGTCTCTAAAACCTCAAAAGTTGTCTGGATAAAGTAGTGTTGGGCAAAGCCTCAAAGAGACTTGTCCCCTCTGTCCTCCACTTCCGTACCCAGGGAAATAGGAGACAAGGTATTAGACTGCATCATTTAGCACGTTTTTGCAGGAGGGGCTCAGTGATTGGATTTGCACTTGAAGAGCAAGAGTTTTAACTCTAGAAGGCTGAAGGTCTTGGGAAAACAGCTCACACATTTATCATCATGAGGATTCTTGAACTCTTGCAACTTATAGTATCTGCCATTGATCATTATAAAGGTTTATAAGTGGAGCTGGGTGAACTTATCCCTTAGGCTATTACATGGGTTTGTACATATTTCCTATCCAGGGTTCCCTGTCAACAAATAAGACAAATATTAAAATGACATAAATCTTACATTGCAAATAGATGACAGATATTCTAAGACAAAAAGTACTGGTCAAGTTGTCCTTGGCTAACTTAATTATAAATAAGGAAGTGTGTGTTGGCTGGTAGAGAAATCGTGTTGGGTGTTATGCAGAAATCTGGAGCAGAAAAACACTGTCCACTTAGTGCTTACTGACCTCTGCCACTTACACAGGTGTCCTGGCTTGAGTCTCTCTGATTGCAGAGCCTAAAATGGGAACTTAAACCTGGATACAGATGGTTTATTTGGGATGAGATACCAGGAAGTAGAAATGAGGGAGTGGGAGAGTGAGAAGAGAAAGAGGGAAGGAAATATAAAGCTGCATTCTCATAGACAATCTGATTCTGCCAGGCCTTCCGAAAAGAAAACCTGTACCTCTCTGAATCATCACCTCCAAGGGACAGGAGGAAGAAACATTTCTCCAACAGCTTCTCCTCATCATTAGTTAAGGCCTGTTCCCAGGACCAGAAATCCTGCCACCCCAGTCTGTTCTTCTCTGAGCCAATTCCCAGGAAAACAAGACACAGCTGCCAGCAGGTGAGTCTGAATTCCCAGAGTCTCCCCTCAAAGCTGTGGCTGAAATCACAGGTAGGCTAAGAGGAAAAGTAAAAAGAGGGTAAGAAGAGACTCTGCCCCAACACAGTGCCCAAAGCAGCCACCCAAGTTCATGCCATAGCCTTTCCAGCTCCCACAAGAAACTTGGGGGTGACAGCCCAAGAGTAGATTTGGTTTCCTGTCCCCCCCCCAAAAAGTAACGTTTTTCCTCTTTATCATGCCTCCTCCAAAAAATTCAACTTTCAGCAGATCAATTAACCTATTTGTTCAATTAAATTGTTACCAATTAAAAGATAGTGTCTGTCACTGCCGTCATGAAATATATGATTTGTTGATAGAAACAAACACATGAAAAGATAATTTCTAATAACATGAGGAAAACAACTAAAGAACTATAAGCAAGGACAGAGAAGGCGAGGCCCTGAGCCCAGCAGGGGAGTGGGGCTGTGGTCAATGATGTTCCCCTGAAGAGGGCATTCTAGGTGCATGGAATTGCTGGGAAACACACGCGCGCGCACACACACACACACACACACCCCAACATGCGGCGTACTTCTCTTTTCCTTATTTGCTTCTTTCAACTTTTATATCTGACGACAGAGCATTAAGCTTTTCCTTCATAACAACTTTTTTATGTAAAAGAACTTTTTCATGTTCATCCTATGAAGACAAACTACTTCTCGTAGCTGGGGTTTTGGGGGTTTTTTGTTTGTTTGTTTTACTTCTCTACCCTCAGTACAAACCTATTGATACTCTTGAGATTTGCTGACTAATTTAAGGAATGAGTGAATGAATGATATTTATAATCTCCTTGAATTCTATTACCTATAAGAAGATTTGGAACATTCTGTAGTAGACAAGTCACAGGTTCATTAATTAATTGAAAACACAAAAATCCAGAAGGTGTAATAGTGCATCTTTAGGACATTTGATTATTTATCTTCCAGGATAAGTTGTTCCTTCCCAAAATGTAGAAAGTATAAATTTTAAATAGCTTATTGGAATTATTTGGATATTTATGGATGTTAAGGCTTTATTCATCATAAAATCACCTCTATATAGAAATAGAAGGAAATACAGGAGTCCAGCTGCTCCTTTATAAGTTAAATCCTCTTCTTTAGTACATGTCCGGGGTTCCTAGAGTCCACAAGCATTTTATGGGGTGGGTGATGAGTATGTCCATCTAATCAGCACTCTAGGTACACTGCTCGTGGTGTTGAATGTTAATTGAACCTGATCATGGTATGTTGACCCCACAGTAGCTTATCTGTGTTCTCAATTCAGCAAGTCATGTGTAGTAAGGTTGGATATTTTGTTTTCACTTTTAATTTTGCATTCTTTGTAAAGTTTAATTATTGTGTCTGGATTACTATTTAATTTGAATATCAACTAATATGTGATATTCTTATCTAAAAGGAATAATCTTTGGACAACGTCTTCTTTCATTTTTGTAGAATTGGTGATAGATTGGTTCAGGCACATCTGTACTTAAGAGGCTTGGGTTTACTTAAGACTTAAACCAGAAAGTTACAAAATAGTATATAAGTATAGAGAAGCAGTCTATTTTCAGGGAGTAAATACAAGCTAGCTAATCCATATAGAAGAGTCATTTTGAAAATGTCATTCTTTCCACAAACAAATACTGAGTACCTGTTATGGGGATCAATCAGTATTCAATATGAGACAAATCTTTTAATTCAAGAGTTAAACTAGAAAGGAAGAAAAGTGATGCCGCAGTTCATTAACATGTTACATACATATGGGCATCAGAAATGAGGTCGGCCAGTTCATGACCTAGAAGCTAACACTTTAAAAACCAGAAAAATAGGGGCGCCTGGGTGGCTCGGTTGGTTGGGCGACTGCCTTCGGCTCAGGTCATGATCCTGGAGACCCGGGATCGAGCCCCACATCGGGCTCCCTGCTCGGCGGGAGGCCTGCTTCTCCCTCTCTTAATCCCCCTGCTTGTGTTCCCTCTCTGGCTCTGTTTCTCCCTGTCAAATAAATAAATAAAATCTTAAAAAAAAAAAAAAAAAAAAAACCAGAAAAATAGGGGCACCTGGTTGGCTCAGTCATTGAGCATCTGCCTTCAGCTCAGGTCATGATCCCAGAGTCCCCAAATCAAGCCCCACATTGGGCTCCCTGCTCAGTGGGAAGCCTGCTTCTCCCACTCTCACTCCCCTTGCTTGTGTTCCCTCTCTAGCTGTGTTTCTCTCTGTCAAATAAATAAATATCAGGAAAAAAAATTATTCTGGGAAACTGATTTTCCTATATAAAAACATAATTATTAACGGATATTTCAATATGAAGAGAATAGTTACACATCTTATTTTTTTTACTTAACTATTTTAAACGGTTTATTTCCAAACATTTATCTCTGTAAATTACTCCTTTTTTATTTCTTTTTTTAATTATGTTATGTTAGTCACCATATAGTACATCATTGGTTTTTGATGGAGTGTTTCACATTTTAAATATATCTATATTGGTACTATCCCTTTAACCTGTCTGTTTTTCATTATTTTATGGCAAAATGTTTGAATAGATTTAACCTAGACCACTTTAAAACCTCTGAGAGGATGGTTCTGGTCTAATTCATTTATCTAATACTGTTACAAATAGTTATCTTAATTTTACTGTAACCTTTTTAGCAACAGACTGATCATCTTAACATTTACTTGAAGGGAAACACAAAAATCAAATCTAAATAATAAATTGAGTTAAAAGTTTGTGGCCAAAATTTATTCATGTATCATAAGAAATAAAAACATAGGGGTGTCTGGGTGGCTCAGTTGGTTAAGCGACTGCCTTCGGCTCAGGTCATGATCCCGGAGACCCGGGATCTAGTCCCACATCGGGTTCCCTGGGAGACCCAGGATGGAGTCCCACATCGGGTTCCCTGCTCTGCGGGAAGCCTGCTTCTCCCTCTCTCACTCCCCCTGCTTGTGTTCCCTCTTTGGCTGTGTTTCTCTCTGTCAAATAAATAAAATCTTAAAAAAAAAAAAAGGAAATAAAAACATAGCTGTAGAATTTTTTTTAAGATTTAATTTATTTGTTTGACAGAGAGAAACGCAGCTAGAGAGGGAACACAAGCAGGGGGAGTGAGAGAGGGAGAAGCAGGCTTCCCGCAGAGCAGGGAGGCTGATGCGGATCTCAATCCCAGGACTCCAGGATCATGGCCTCAGCCGAAGGCAGACGCTTAGCGACTGAGCCACTCAGACACCCCAGAATTTTTTTTAATATTTTATTTATTTTTTTTGTCGGAGAGAGAGATCACAAGTAGGCAGAGAGGCAGGCAGAGAGAGAGGAGGAAGCAGGCTCCCTGCTGAGTAGAGAGCCCGATGCGGGCCTGGATCCCAGGACCCTGAGATCATGACTGAGCTGAAGGCAGAGGCTTTAACCCACTGAACCACCCAGGTACCCAATACCCCAGAATTTTTTAAATTACTGTGACAAATACTCTATCCCACCTATCAAGCGCCTCTCTTTCTCTTCTCTCTCTCTCTCTCTCTCTCTCTCTCGCTTTCTCTCTCTCTCTCTCCTTCTCTCTCATTCACTATGATACACCCACACACCCGCTACACACTCTTGTTGAGTCCTTTAATCAATGGTCCATGACACACTTGTTCTTTGTCACTTCCCTTTTTCATTTTTTAGAAAAAGAATATGACACTATTTCTACATAAGATAGTCAGTGGAAATTTGAAATAAATTTCTAGATAGCTATCTGTAGTATACATTTTTTTAAGTACTAAGAAAATTAAAGAGTGTTGATTTTATATTCTTAAGTAACCAAATTTTATCTTCATTATACTTACACAAACATACACACATAAATAAAAAGCAACATTTGTAGTTTTTTCTCCTCAGTTATATTGAACATACATTTCATTGTGAAGACACTGGAGAAAAAAGGAATATTCTCCCAAAATCAAGTTCACTTTTCCAGAGAACTGTTTAATATTTGTCCCAAAGGTAATACGAGTTCCTCACGTCCAATTGACATATAGGAAGGAAAAAAAGAGAGAGAGAGAGAGAGAGAGAGAGAGAGAGAGAGAGAGAGAGAGAGAGAAGAGAAGAACATGAAATTTCCAGGAAGAACTAAAACTTTTTGAAAACTTTTCTGGGTTCTCCCATTTCTACTTAGAAAGTCACTGAAGTGACAAGACTTCAAATAAGGAAATTCCCCTCTGATTATAACTTACACTGGGTCAGAGAAGCCTGAGAAGTAGGTGTGGGCAGGGGACACACCCTAGGAGCTTATCAGTTGTGTAGGCATCTCCTCCCTAAGTAGAAAATATCCTTTAGACCTGACAGGTCTCTAGGGAAATAACTTGGACTTTATGTGTAATATGAAAATGCCATGGAAATTCTCTTCTCTTCTACCCTTCCTATTTTAGCTTCATAAAATCAATCTATTTCCAACCAAGTCATTTTCCTCTACGTTCTCATAAATGTAGCTGTGAAAGGAGAAACCATTCTATCGTTTATTTTTGTGCTTATTTTTATTTTTTTTCCCATAACCCAGAACCCACCCCCCATGGCCCAGCAACCCTCAGTTTCTTTCCTGAGATTAAAAGTCTCTTATGATTTATCTCCCTCCCTGGTCCCATCTTGTTTCATTTTTTTTCCCTCTCTACCCCCCACAACTCCCTGCCCAGCCACTCAAATTCCTCATATTTTTGTGCTTATTTACAAGCCTCTGAAGTTCTTAATTTTTTTTTATAAAGAGAAGGAATAGATCTTTGAATGTACACAGAGCATCATAACAAAAGGAGGAAGAGAGAAAGAAGACAGGATACAAAGAAAACTACAAGTAGAATAAAAATCTCTTCTTGAAAAGAATGGACCTACCTACAAACCCATTCCTTCTGCAGTTGTTTAAAGAATACTCCATTGGGGCGCCTGGGTGGCTCAGTTGGTTAAGCGACTGCCTTCGGCTCAGGTCATGATCCCGGAGATCCGGGATCGAGTCCCACACCGGGCTCCCCGCTCAGCGGGAAGCCTGCTTCTCCCTCTCTCACTCCCCCTGCTTGTGTTCCCTCTCTGGCTGTGTTTCTCTCTGTCGAGTAAATAAAATCTTTTAAATAAATAAATAAATAAATAAAGAATACCCCATGTATTGAAAGAGACAAACGCAGGTGATTCATGAGAGTAGAGAAAATATTAAAACAAGGTTGTGCCTCCTATCTTTTGAGTCTCCCATCTGAAAATTCCATGGATCCCACAACCCCCAAAATATGAACCCACATTTTATGATCCTTTCTTGGAATAAGGTCTGAGTGAGGATGAAAGAGAAGAATTTAGCAAGGGGAAGTTCGACAACACCATCACACATTTAACTGGTGGCACCAGTCACTATCTCTATCCTGTAGCTGGAATTTAATATACATCTGTTTGATAGAGTAAAAAAATGAATAAGTGAAAGCACAATAGCAACATGTCAAATAAAGCTGGTACCTGGGACCAGAAATATGCACTCCTAGAGACATATTTCTTTTAGACAGACTCACATAAAAAACTGGTGTTGTCCAACTATCTCAGTTTTTAACTTATCCACCTTTGGCCTTCACCTCCTAGCTGGCAAAATACCTGACAAGATTTTTATCAGTTGTTTTTCTTTTCCCTTTTTCTGACTTCAAATTTTTCTCAATATTAAACAACTTATTATATTTTCTGAAAAAAATCCCCCCTTTGAATTATGATAGAGAAAACTGAAGTGCAAAAATAGAAGTCACTTTTGAGACCCCACAGTGACTCAGCTGCTAACAAGAATTCAAACTGGGCTTTCGATATTCCAACGGAGAGCCCCAAATAGTATCATAATTATTCTTTGACCACCACCAAGAGGCCTTCCAAATGACCCTGTCCAGAATAGAATCTTAGTCATTTTTCAACCAGACAATACACAAGCAAGTCTATGTACTTTCTGACATTCACAACAGTAGACTAGCTAGAAATAAGGGAAATAGTCTTTTTCTTCAAAGCAATGAAAAATTGCCTCCTTTTTGTGTGGATATGTATCAAGGAGGTCATTTTGTTTGTTTGTTTGTTTGTTTGTTTTTTAACTAAATCTACAGTTTATTTGAGATGTAGTTTGGATCTTTTCAAATCAAAAACATGAAAGTTTAGGAAAGCTTTGCTCAATACCACACAAAACAAAATATTTTTTCAACATAAAACTTGCCACCCGTGGATTTTTTTTCTCATTAGCTACACAAACCAGATTGTAGTGGATTTTAATTAAATTATATTGAGAATTAATTGAAGTCTCCAAATTGCAAGTCAGAAAATGTTTGCTAAATATCCCATTTTAATGTTCCAGAAAAAAAATTCCTATTCGTTACTTAACCAGAGTTATGAAGAAACATATGACATTAAGTCCCAGTGCCAAATAATTTTTAAAAAGAGGAAACACATTTGTTCAGTATGTTTGTTTCATATGCCCCTCAATATTTAATACTCTTAAATCTCATATTCTAATTATGCCTCTTAATACTATTTAATAAACCTAGCTTGACAATAAACACAAATTCCTAAATAAGTATTACCCCACTCTAGGATGTAAAACTATATCTACTCTTATGTTCACGTAGTTTACATTTGATCCTCAACACTGACATTTGTAAAAAGTAGACACAGTAGTTAATTGTCAAGTACTTAAGTTTGACACAAGAAATGTCAATCTTGAGTACTATTCTCAAAGTACATAGATGCTACATATAATAGTGGTTTCCAAACAGTTTAAGGCAGGTACTATTCTGAATGGTACAGCCTAAAAGAAATATAGAAAAGAAGAGATTTTATCAGCTGTAAAATGGTAAAACCCTGGAGAGGTGTGACAGTTGCACTTGGATGCTGAAATAAGGACTTCTAGGTGTTTGGAAATATGGAGGTGGGATACAAGTTAAAAACCCCATGCATAAAGGTAGACTTGATGTTTTTCACCATCAAGGTTATGGTATAAACTCTCAGTAGGATGACACTCTGTGGATAAATCAGTGCATAAAAGAGAAGAGAAAGCAAAAGACTAATTCTTGAGAAAATCCAGTGACAGGGATGTGGGAGGGAAAAGAAGGAAAAAGTGAGGATGTTGTGGTTCCACAGAAAAGATGGGTAAGAGGTTTTCAAGGAAGGGGTTCAAAACAGAATCAAAGGCAGCTGAATGGCCCAGGAGAGTGAAGGTTTTTAAAAGGCCTTTGATTTTCACTGGAAAGAGGTCACTAATGACCTTCCCACAAGCAGATTCAGGAAGCTAAAATTCCCTTCCAAAGTTTACAAACAAAACAGATAATGGGAAAATGAAAGTGAGTATAGACTATTTATTGAAGAGTTGGTCATGAAAAGGAAGAAAATAAATTCAAAGTTAAAATAGTATCAGGATCCAAAGACAAAAGTTGATTTGTTTAAAGTAGTTGACCTCTAGGCATAACTAAGGTCAAGGAAAAACTCTTTAAAAGAAGTAAGGGAGGAAGGGAGAAGGGAGGGAAGAGAAAGGAAGATAGAAAGAAGGAAGAAAGAGAGAGGGAGGGAGGACAGAAGGAAGGAAGAAGGGAGGGCGGGAGGAAGAATGGTGGTTGAGAACCCTAAGGAGTGTGGGATGTGCTGAGGTGTGGGAGCAAAGCCTGAAAAGCCTCAATCAGAGATGGGTCCCAAAGCAGAGAAGAAAAGTTAACTAGAATAGAAATAAGAGTGGTTAACATTTATTGAGTAGTGTTATGTGCAAAGAATAGTTCTAAATGCTTAATGTGCATTACCTTTTAACTACTTAAAAAGTCTTGGGGCACTTGGGTGGCTCAGTCAGTTAAGTGTATGCCTTTGGCTCAGGTCATGATCCCAGGTTCCAGGGATCAAGTCCCGCACCAGGCTCCTTGCTCAGCAGGGGAACCTGCTTATCCCTCTGCCTGCTGCTACCCCTGCTTGTTCTCTCTCTCTCTCTCTCTCTCTCTCTCTCTCTCTCCCTCTCTCTCTCTCTCCCTCTCTCTCTCTCTCTCCCTGACAAATAAATAAAATATTTTGAAAAAAAAAATCTTACCAGATGGATAATCCTCACTTCACCTATGAGGAAATTGGAATTAAAATAATTTGCCCAAGATCACCCAGAAAATATGAGTCAGTGTCCATTTAAACACACACTTATCTGAGTTAAAGCTCAACCATTAAAAGCTTTTATTTCTGATTCATTACAGAGTGTCATAAGGTATAAAAGTATAGTCTCACTCACCATGATTGGTAGAAGTTATATTCTTAAAACTAATTTACACATTCACATAATATGGACCCCCCACAACTTCTGATACTCAAAATATAGTTTCTGCATACAGTGTTTGCTGCATAGATTATCCTTGGAGAGGTTCTGAAAGTAGAAAAGGATAAGCACTTATCCCTGCAACAGTGTCCTTCCAAGGAGAAATCCCTTGATGTCTATGGGTGATGGGCACAAAGAGACAAAGTATATAAATTTGATTTCAGTAATTTTACTTCAAGAAGCCAAAAGAAATCCTTTTCTACCATGCTACCTTGTTGTGGATATTGCATTGGTGTGTAAACCCCAAGCTAATATCTTTCTCCCTAGCTACCTCTAACCACACTAAAACCTATCCCAGTGAAGAGACTAAGGAACATGAGTTTTCATTAAAGTGAATAGAAACGTTATTTCAATCATTCCTGTTGTTAAATTCAAATGATGCATTTCAACCTCATCTCACTTCTCCATAAAATTTGAAGCTATTCCCCAAATATCCCTTTTGAAGTTCTTATCTCTTTTTGTTTTATTGACTATAGTTAGACCTGGCTTACTTTCAACATACTTGGGTTTCCTTGCTTTTTCTTTTTCACAGGCTCCTCTTCCTCTACCCATCTTTTCAATGTTGGGGCCTCTTCTACTAAGTATCCTCTTTTTTCTCTTTCTTCATACAGTCTCTAAGAAAAACTCATCGTCTATAATGACTTAAATCACCACCTTTACTGCCGGTAAGTTCCAAAACATATGTTCAGCTTGGGCCTCTCTGCAGAGCTCAGATCCATTTGTACAACTCCAAGCTTCCCCACCTCGGTGTCCTCTAGAGGGGCACCAGCATTTTCCCAATAACCTGTTCTTATGTAGTCACCCCTTTGATGAAACAGTAAGTCTGGACAGAAAACTAGCAATCACCCTTGCAGTTTTTTCTTTATTCATCTCCCCTTCACATTTCACCCAATCACCAAATTCAGTAAACTCAATTCCCCAAAATCCCTTAGATCTCCTGTTTGTCTTCTGTGTTATCGCTTCCATATGTAGGGACTCATCTTTTCTTGCATAAATTACTCCTTAACAAAATCTGCTTTCCCTACCTCCAGTCTTAGACACTTCAAACCTTATCTCCATATAATCTCCAAAGTGATATTTTTAAAATTCAAATCTGACCATGTTACTCTTATTCATGAAATCCTCAAAGTCTTTCCATGGTATATGGGTAAGTTCAAATCCCTGAAGGGTGTTATATAATGGTCTTCTACAAGGTCCCTACCCACCTCTCCACTCCCAAAAATGACCACTCCTCAATTTCCACTCTGGGGAAAAAGCTTCACAAGAGCAGTATGGCATTTTCGATATATGCACATACCCTTCCCAATGCCTGAAAAACAGTTTTCTTCCATCATAGTTGACTGACTCTTACTCAGCCAGAATGATCACTTCTCCAGTACGCTGTGTCTCATCTCATCAGTCAAGTTTAAGTAGCTGCCATCATGTTGTTTTACTGTCTACACTTTCCTCCACGATAACCTGCTTGGATAATTAAGCAGTATACTGGTCTACCAGTATAACTAGAATCTTAGTATCTTGAATGAATTTAAAGGAAAAAAAAGAAAAGGTACCTGGCAACAGTAGCCTATAGCCTACATTAGTTAATAAGATCAGATGTACAATGAAATAAATTTGGATTTGAATCCTGAAACTTCAGCTTATTTAAAAAGGGTGTGTGTGTATATGTGTACATGGAAGTTTCACCTATTTAAATTCCATCCTCTGTATCTATACAATATATTCAGTAATATTTTATTTTTAGGATTTTTAGGACTAATATAAAATAATTCATTTTGAGGCTTTGAGATAGTACTGGAAATCTGAAAAAATGTTATCATTCTACCAATTTTATCAAACTGAGGTAACTAATACATAGTAGATATTTAAAGGATATAGACATTTGCTACTAGTGCTCCCTTGTTGATAATAGTGCTTAATAGGGGCGCCTGAGTGGCTTAATTGGTTAAGCGACTGCCTTCTGCTCAGGTCATAATCCCGGAGACCCGGGATGCAGCCCCACGTCGGGCTCCCTGCTCGGCGGGAAGCCTGCTTCTTCCTCTCTCACTCCCCCTGCTTGTGTTTCCTCTCTGGCTGTGTTTCTCTCTGTCAAATAAATACAATCTAAAAAAAAAACAAACCTTAAAAAAAATAGTGCTTAATAAAGTCTTGAAGCAATGGTGAGCAGACAAAGAACCAGTAGAGCCATTGGAATCTTATACATTTTATTGATCCTAGAATAAAAGAATGATTGCAAGCATTCATTATGGGCTATGCAAAATTTCAAGCTTAGCTTTGAGGAACATACTTTCATCAAGTTTTGTGCTTTAATACTATAATAGTTTCCTCCTAGCACAGTCAGTCCCTCTCTAATTACCATTAAAAGTCTATATTCCATTTTATGCAAATGCTGTTATCAAGGATAAAAAACATTCTTCAAATGCAAGCTTTACTCCCAATTCAGAGATATTGTCCTGGAGTTCTGAAACAGAGACCTTAATCTTCTTATAAGCTCTTCCCCACACTCATCATTTATCTTTGGAAAAGTTCCAAAATGGCTCTATACCCTCACTGACATCTAGTATCAGGGATAATAAAAAAGATGAAGAAGCATTACAAAAGGAAATGTAGATCGACTTCAGATCTCCTTATGCACATATAAGGAAAAACAAGATTT
>PITA01006990.1:48277-80752 GCA_004023965.1 Spilogale gracilis | reverse complement strand
TTCTGATTTCAGATCTTTACCATCGAAGTTTATCTCAATCTTTGTTTGAATGTACCCCTCTGAAGGCCAGTAAAAAGTTTATGAAATAAATAAAAGAAATGCATTTGTAACATTCTCTCTATGCCTTAGCAAAAAAAAAAAAGTTCTTAAAACACTTGTTCATATGGCTACAATGATGAAAATTGTTCATAAGGAATGAGACTTAAGGTCTAGGCCAATTTATTTCATAGCTGTACAACTACATTTTAAAATGTGGCCAGAGGTGATCTCTTTGGTTGCCCATAAACAGTAGGAGCTCAGATTAATCCTTTCTGAAGGAAAAAGGGAAATGCAGCTGAATTACTTTTAAAAGTCTCTTGATTGTAAATGAATAATGTTTGCTTCTGCATTTATCTTAAGATAAAACTCATTTAATAACACGCATTTCATACTTCATTGAAGCAACATCTTCTGCTTGGTTTTTCACAAACAATATAATTGGCCAACATGAAATAAATTTCCATCCTGAAAGCCAAATTTCCTAAGAGAAACAAAGAATAGTTTCTCCTCATATTTGTCATTACAGTTTACAAAGGAAAACAAAAGAAAAGAACTTACATACATCATCCCATTTAATTCTTGTCTTGGTCAGAGATTGTTTGGTGGTAAGGAAAAGTTTTCCTAAAGGGCAAATAAGAGTTTTATTAGAAAGCTACAAAAAGGAAAATTTCATGGATATAGGTGAGAAATAAAGTATAGCAGGGCCTCTTAGAGACAGACTAGGAACTGGAAATTCAGAAAACGTAGTCATTTCTCTTGGTCAACATGCTTTCTGGTCTTCTCTCTAATAGACTATCTCCTGATCCCTGGTCTAATCCATTGTGTCCATTGTTTCCACTCAACATGAATAACTGCCATGAGTCACATCAAAGTTTGTAGAAAGATATTGCTTCAAGCCATTTTCTCTCAAAGAGAGTTATAATTATGGAAGATTCTGGGATGTCCATAAGCTCCTCTATTCTTTTTACTACATGAGGCCTCATTATCCTTGATCAAATAGAAAATTCCTTTAAATGAAACTAGACCATTCTCTTACACCACACACAAAGGCAAACTTGAAATGGATGAAAGACCTCAACGTGAGGCAGGAATCCATCAAAATCCTGGAAGAGAACATAGGCAGTAACCTCTTTGACATCGGCCCAGCAACTTCTTTCAAGACATGTCTCCAAAGGCAAAGGAGACAAAAGCAAAAATGAACTTCTGGGACTTCATCAAAATAAAAAGCTTCTGCATAGCAAAGGAAACAGTCAACAAAACAAAGAGCAACCCACGGAATGGGAGAGGATATTTGCAAATGACACTACAGACAAAGGGCTTATATTCAAGATCTAAAAAGAGCTACTCAAACTCAACATCTAAAAGGAAGATGAACACATCAAAAAATGGGCAGGAGACATGAAGAGGCACTTTTCCATAGAAGATATACAAATGGCTAACAGACACATGAAAAAAATGTTCAACATCACTAGCTATCAGGGAAATTCAAATTAAAACCACACTGAGATACCACCTTACACCAGTCAGAATGTCCAAAATTAACAGGACAGGAAACAACAAGTGCTGGAGAGGCTACAGAGAAAGGGGAACCCTCTTACACTGTTGGTGGGAATGTAAACTGGTGCAGCCGCTTTGGAAAACAGTGTGGAGATTCCTTAAAAAATTGAAAATAGAGCTACCCTATGACCCTGCAATTGCACTACTGGGCATTTACCCCAAAGATACAGATGTAGTGAAAAGAAGGGCCATATGTACCCCAATGTTTATTGCAACAATGGCCACAATCACCAAACTGTGGAGAGAGCCAAGGTGTCCTTCAACAAATGAATGGATAAAGAAGATGTGGTACATATATACAATGGAATACTACACCTCCATCAGAAAGAATGAATATCCAACTTTTGTAGCAACATGGACTGAATTGTAAGAGATTATGCTGAGTGAAATAAGCCAAGTAGAGAAAGTCAAATATCACATGGTTTCACTTACTTGCGGTGCATAACAGGTAATATAGAGGACAGTAGGAGAAGGAAAGAAAGTGGGAAGTAGTGTAATTTGGGGAGAGAAATGAAACGTGAAAGACTTTGGACTCAGAAACAAACTGAGGGTCTTGGAGGGAAGGGGGTGGGGAGATGGGAGAGCCTGGTGGTGGGTACTGAGGGCACGTATTGCAGGGAGCACTGGGTGTGGGGCATAAACAATGGATCTTGGAACACTGAAAAAATAAAGTAATAAAAAAAAAAGATTCCTTCTAACTGATCCACAGCTTCCAGATGGAAAATGGATACAGACATAGTCATGGAGAAAGAAGGAGAATCTACGTTATAGTTCAGCAAAGTCAATCAAAGTTGACCTCTTTTCAATGGCCTCTTGAGAAATGAAATGTTTTCTGGAACACGAAGGAGAGATAGGGCAATATGTCTTTATGAGAAAACTGAACCAAAAGAAAATGCTGGTTTGTAGTCAAAAATGGTCAAATATCTGTAATTTTGTGTGGTCCAAGTTAATAAAAATAGTATAACCAGACAAGTCATCTTGATTGTTAATAATGAAGATGGCAAAATTTTGTTGATGTATTATTCATACACTTGAGTTAAATCATCCTGTTTTTTACCTCAATATATTTGTTTCTTTTTCAGTATATTTGGAACAATCTTTTTATTAATTAATGAACATTTTTCTCAATTTTCTGAGTCTATATTTTTCTTCCACTTCATCAAAAATATCTAGAGTTCCTGGCTTAAGGGCCATCTGAGGTTATTTTTTCTTAATCGCATTTCATCCAAAACTAGCCAACTTATTTTTCCAGAACAAAAATGCATGTTCAGAAATAATATAATCACTAAGAATCCATATGTCCAGTATAATCCAGCATCAAAAAAAGGGGAGGAAATGAATGTAGTCACATGATTCCTGTTATTCTCATATATTAAGAAACAAGGAGATCCTGAGGCACCTGGGCGGCTTAGTCATTAAGCATCTGCCTGTGGCTCAGGCCATGATCCCGGAGTCCCCAGATGGAGCCCCACATTGGGCTCCCTGCTCAGCAGGAATCCTGCTTCTCCCTCTCTCACTCCCCTTGCTTGTGTTCCCTCTCTAGCTGTGTTTCTGTCTGTCAAATAAATACATAAAATCTTAAAAAATAAAAGTACCATGAAGACAGAGTTGATGTGAGCACTAACTGAAACGATACGTCTATCAGGCTTCTGTTATGTGCCAGCGCTTTGCTAGAGCAGAGATACAATAGAAGGAAAAGAAAGACACAGCCCTTTTTGGACTTCTTGATACTTATAATCTAGAGATAAAGGGGGGAAACAAAGACAATAATCAAAGGATAACAGGAATAAATCTCAGTAATGGTAAATTTTCTGAAGGAGAATAATGTTCTGAGAATGTGGTAGGAGGGTGCAGGCAGAGGGAACACATCACATTCTATGGCCAGAAGGCATGTGATTAGAACAAGGAGATGACAAAACATCTAAGTGACTAAATGAAGGGAAGGCTGATATGAAATGGGGCTAGAGTGGCGGAAGGGTCCAGAGACTTCGATTTCATCCAATGAACATGAGAAACCATCAAAATATTTTTAGAAGAAAAATGATACAATGAAATTTAATATTCAAAAATACCAGCCTGGCTATGATGTGGACAAGAAATTAGAAGGGGTCAAAAAGGATGCAGGGATATAATTCAGTGATCCATATGAGAAATGATGGCAGCATTGGATTAAATGGAGTAGAACGGGTAAGTCTTGATGTTGGGTTAAATATGGAGAATAAAGGAGAGGGATAATTCATAAGTTTCTGGCTTTGTAAGACACAGGTTGGGAACACTAAAAAGTAACAAGGGATATGCGATGAGGAGCAGGTGAAAGCATTTAAGGACATAGTGAATATGAGATGTCTCTGAGACACAGTGGAGGTAACCAAGAGGCATTTGAGTGTTCAGATCAGAAGCTCGGTGGAAAAGTCTGGGTTATAGATGCAAACTTGTGAGTCATGTGCAGTATCTGTGGTAGCTAAGGTCTTGCATGAGTGTGTATCAGATGTTCTAGGGGGAAGCATAGAATGAAAAGAAGAGAGAGAGAAGGATTGAGCTTGTCCAGAAGAGGGCTGACTGCGCAGAGTCAAAGGTGAAACACCCAGGTTGGTGGGAGAAAACCAGGATACAATCATGCTAAAAAATCCAGTGTTCTGGAGAAAAAGGCTATGGTCCATGCAACTGAGTGCTGCTGAAATCAGGTGCCAAATGAGGACCAAAAGCATCTTGCCAAGTATATGCCAGTCATTCACGGAATGATGTAGAAAGCCAGTGCAAGTTGGCTAAACTCTAAGTCCTGGGCCATTTTCCTGCTGTGTCCTCCCATGGCTATTTCTCTGCGCTCCTGCATCACTGATTTCTCTTACTTTTCTCATAGGGACACCAGTCAGAAGAGGAGTCCACCCTTATGAATCCACTTAACTTTAATTACGTCTTAAAGGCCATATCCTCAAATATGGTCACATTAGGAATCAGGGCTTCAACATAGGAATTGGTGGCCTGGGTGGGGGTGGGGCAACCATTCAATCCCTTCCATTGCCCCCAGTTTCCCGCCTGCTGGGTCTACTCTCCTGATTTCAGACTCAAGAATGCAGTATCAACTCTTACCTGAATTTCAGCCTACTAACCTGCTCTGCAGATTTCAGACCTGCCGGCCCCTACAAATGTATAAGCCAGTGGTTTAAATGTCCCCCTCTCCCTCTCCTGTCTCTCTTTGTTGATAGACAGTCAGAGAATACTATGGGCTCTGTTCCTCTGGAAAACTGACTTAATACATCATTATACCCAAAATATGATCATTTCTACATATAATCAATATAAAAACTATTAATGAGATACTTTACATTCTTTTTAATATTAAGTCTTTGAAGTCTGGCTTGTATTTTTTACTTAAAGTTCTTCTCAACTTGAGTTAGCCACATTTCAAGTGTTCTATAGCCACATGAAGCTAGTGCCTATCATTCCACACAGGGTGGATCTAGAAGAAAGCAATAAAATGAAGAAAAAAGAGGTGGGATTGAACTCTGCTATGTCGCTGAGGCTCAGTGAATGCTAGCTATAATTTCTCCTAACAGGAGGACCTCCCTGAGCCGAGGTGTTCTCATACACAAATGAGTGGTAATAGTACCTACCTCGGAGAGCTGCTGCAAAGATCCACTGTAAAGTCCGTAATGGACTACCTGCCTGATAAAGTATAGATGCTCAATAAACATCTGGTACTTTCTTTCCCTCTTAGTCTGTATATATGTTTTCTTTTTCTCCCTCTTTAAGGAAAGGATTTGTATTTATTCCATCTTTCTTTCTCCAGTTTGGTACATTGGTAGGCGCTTAAAAAAATGCTTGAGGAATTAATGAATGGTCTTGTGTTGCTGTGGTGGAATATATCTACTTGTTGACCTATATTTTCCTTTGATAAATCGTTCTTTAAAACACTTTGGAGGGACTTGCAAGTTGTGGAGCTGTTGACATTATAGTGGGTGGTTCAGTGGAGAGATGAGTCAGATTTGAGTTTGGGGATTTGAGGGAAGAGACTGTTAGCCTGTTAAGCTAAAGGAAATAGGGCAGCATCACACACAAAAAAACCAACCAGGCAAGATATACCACAGACATCTCTGACATAAGAGTACACCAAATTTTTAAGCTCTTTAGTGCATATAATTTTCCATTACTGAGGATAAATTTGACAAGTGTTAATGAGATGGGATGTATCCTCATTAAAGAAAAAAAATAGGAAACACATTCACACCAAGGCACAGAAAAACTAGTTTTTCTAGAACCAGTAAATACTTTAAAAGACCTAATTCATAGGCAAAAGTAAAATTTTCTGGTAATATGCCATTTGATGAAGACACTCAATTATTTAGTCAGGATCCTTCAAAGAAATAGAACCAATCAGTTGTATACAGACAAATAAAGAGATTTAGTACAAGAAAATGGCTCACACGGTTATGAAGGTTGACAAGTTCTAAGATCTTCGGTCACCAAGCTGGAGACTATGGGAGAGCTGATGGTGGATATAGTCCCAGTCTGAGCACTGGCAGGCTGAAAACCCGGGAAGAGTTGATGTTTCCGTTAGAGTCTGAAAGCAAGAAAAAAAAGCTGTTGCCTCAGCTCAAAGGCTGTCAGGCATAAGGAGTTCTTTCTTGTGCAGGAGGGCTAATTTTTATTCTACCGAGGCCTTCAACTGATTGGATGAGGCCCACCCACATTGGGGAGAGCAAATTGGTTCACTCAACCTACCAATTCAACTATTAATTGCATCCAGAAACTCCCACAGATACACCCAGAATAATGTTTGACCAAAGGTCTGGACACCCTCTGGTCCAGTTAAGTTGTCACATACAATTAATCATAACACCTGACAAGACACAATATGCCATCAGAGAAGAGATTCTATCAGAGCTTAATATGTCAATAAAGAATTCCCTCCACAGGTTGTTTTCTTTTTCATCCTGCTCTGCTTCTTCTTTGTATAAGCTATCAGAGAAAACATTTGGACATGGAAACTAACATTTTTGGGACACCACTCTGTGCCACACATCTTACCAGATACTCTTGCACACTGTCCCCACAAGTGGTAAGGCCAGGAGGACTCCTCCAAGTGACAGCAGCCTTGGGAAGGCCACTGCAGTCCAAACTCCACTGCTCAGTCTTTCCTCTTTGAAAACTCAATCTTTCCAATGTCCCAGTCTTAGTCACACTTAGGAGCTGTAAAATACAAACTAGATTCAGGAGACTTCTATACATGCCAGGGGGGAAAAAAACATTAATTATGATGAAAGATACAACTGCCAAGTGGTCCTCTAGCCAAAACATTCCTTCCTTGTAAAGGAATCAGAAATCAAACTATAATCAAAATATTGCTTAGTGAAAATGAATTCAAAGTGGGGATTGGTTTAAACAAGATGTTCAATGGCATCAAGCAAAGAATAATGCTATAATTTCAATAGTATCAGACAGGATAAAACTTGGGAAAAATTTCTCTAGAATTCTCCGCCAAATTGTAGTTCATGAATTCTTTGTTTTATTCTTTCATATGCCAGGCTGACCAACTGTCTTTCTATTTAACACATTATTTCTTTTAAAAATATTTAACAGGTGGGGCGCCTGGGGAGCTCAGTTGGTTAAGCGACTGCCTTCGGCTCAGGTCATGATCCCGGAGACCCGGGATCGAGTCCCACATCTGGCTCCCTGCTCGGCAGGAAGCCTGCTTCTCCCTCTCTCACTCCCCCTTGCTTGAGTTCCCTCTCTGGCTGTGTTTCTCTCTGTCAAATAAATAAAATCTTTAAAAAATATATATGTAACAAGTTATTGGGACACCTGGGTGGCTCAGTCGTTAAGCATCTGCCTTTGGCTCAGGTCATGATCCTGGAGTCCTGGGACCAAGGCCCGCATTGGGCTCCCTGCTCAGCAGGAGGCCTGCTTCTCCCTCTCTCACTCCCCCTGCTTGTGTTCCCTGTCTAGCTATGTTTCTCTCTGTCAGATAAATAAAATCTTTAAATAAATAAATAAATAAATAAATAAATAAATAAATAAATAAATAGAAATATTTAACAGGTTACAAGTCAAATTTTAATGATCCGTAAACTATTCTGTCTCAGTAAGATGACTTCCATATTTCTCATTTTAATGTCCTTAATTTTCAAAGAGAATCTCACCATTTGACTTTGTTTTTGTTAATATCCATTTAATCTTTAGCAATTCTGTTCCAGCAATCAATTGCTGACTAACTATCACAAAACATAATAGCTTAACACAAGAACAATTTTATTACTGTCACTGCTATTCTCAGCATATTTTCAGTTTTCATCTCAGGTTCTTGGTATAACTGACACTAGGATGTTCTTTCTAATAGTTTTTTTTTAGTTCTAGGGCTCTCCAGACAATTTTTGGAAAAAGTAAGTCTTATACTTCCTACTGAACAGACTTCATAAATGTGCCACCCTCTAGGCATTGTTTTACTTCTTACCATTATACAATCATATCTCTCCTGTGTTCTGACTTCTTAGAAATCTGAAGAGTGACCAGCTAACTAGTCTGTTAGACAACTCTATCTTAAGGTGCTATTGATGATTAAAAACAGGTGATATTGGGGAGCCTGGCTGACTCAGTTGGTAGAGAATGTTACTGTTGATCTTTAGGTTGTAAATTCAAGCCCATGTCGAGTGTAGAAATTACTTCAAAATAAAATCTTTAGGGGCACCTGGGTGACTCTGTCGGTTAAGCATGCAACTCTCAATCTCAGCTCAGGTCTTGATCTCAGGGTTGTGTGTTCAAGCCCCACACTGGGCTCCATGCTGGGCATGGAGTCTACATTTAAAAAATCTTTAAAAATATATAAATAAGAAAATAAATAAAGACAGGTGATATTAAGATCATTCTTCAATGTCTTAATCTACAGGAGTTGGTAAATCTGAAATACAAGCATCAAAGAAGTGTAGGTAGAAAAAAGATTTGGTCTGGGCAGAGGAGATTTGAAGATGAGGAATTACTTCATTTATAGGAAAATACATGTTGACTCATAAAACATAATTCTTTGCTATGAACTGCCATTTGGTGACAGGCAGCCCAAGGTAAATTCCACATTTAATAGAAAGATTTTTTAAATCATGTTAATCTTTATAAAGGGTTTAAAATCTCTGGCAAAATTCTCATTCTACCAATAATGTTAAATAACGAATCACACAGCATTGAGCCATCAAGCTTTCAACCTCATACCTCATGACAGGAGAATTGATATTTTAAGGATCTTGTTAGAGAAGGAACTCATTAGATTCCTGATACTTTATGGTCACTTTCTAGTGCTGAGACCAGAAGACTTTTTTTTTTTCTGGAAAACCATGATGTACAAGAACTTGTTTTTATCCTGTTGTGTTCATTTATTTAACGAATATCCGTTGAATGTTATCATGTGTCAGGAAATGACACAGCAATGAGCAGGTATGACCCTGCACTAAGGAAAGCCAAAGTTCTCAATAAAGTCTCTCAAAACTGGAAACCTGTTGGAACTTTCCATATGATCCTTCCTTCCTCCCTATCTTCCTTCCTTCCTTCCTTTTGCTTTCTCTCTCTCTTTTCTTTCTTTCTTTCTTTCTTTCTTTCTTTCTTTCTTTCTTTCTTTCTTTTTTTCTTCCTTTCTTTCTTTTTTCTTTTGCATCTATCTAGTTAACTAGCTATCATCATCTTTCTATCATAGGGTACTGGTTAAGAGAACAAATTCTAAAGGTAGAAAGCAAAGGTTCATAACCCAGTTTTCCATGGGTAAAAAAAATGTTTTAAAAGAACTATAGACAGGTGAATGGATGGGTGGATAAATGGATAGATGATAGAGATCAATAGATGATAGATAGATAGATGATAGATAGATAGATGATAGATAGATAGATAGATGATATATATGGATAGTGATAGATAGATAGATAGATAGATAGGTAGATAGATAGATAATAGATAGATGGATAGATAGATAGATGATATATATGGATAGTGATAGATAGATAGACGATTGATAGATGATAGATAGATAGATAGATAGATAGATAGGTAGATAGATATAGATAAACATCAAATGAAAGCGCAAGTATCTGTGTAAAGCAAAACTCTGACAATAATCATTAAGTCCCAGGATAACTCTCTGAGAGCATTTTTATCATAACTACCTTGTTTTTTTTTAAAGAAATTATTCTCACAATATTCTCAGGCAATATGCCTAAATATTTTGTTAATCATTACATTCAACCTTATTTTTCTTCTCCCTTGTGCACTGTTGGCCAATGAAACAGTTTCATTTTCACTTTTCAAAACGATAGCATAAAAAAACAGAAGTGAAAGTATGAATCATAATATAATCAGGAGTTCATAGTGAGATATCCATTTATACCTCAGAAAACCACAGGGTATTTCCAAACTGATGTCATTCATAGAAAGAATGCCGTGTGTTGTGGAAGAATAAGAAAAATTACCTACCTAAGCCAACTAGGGGATTTAGAATGCATGTGGGATATTCCCAGCTAATTATTTTATTTTTAATTTTATTACAAATACTGATCTCTATTTCAAGTACTTAAATTGACACTCATCTTAGACATTACACTGGACTCTGGGTTATACTTTTTAATTTTGATATGATTCTTTTTCTTCAGAAATCAAGTCAAGGTTTTCTTTTAAAATCTGTATAAATGTTAAGATTACCATGAAATTCTGTGTAATTATTTTACTTTTTGGAAAAAGTGAAATTAATCTCTGTTCAAATTATTAAAATTGATTTTATTTTATTCTCTTTGGAAGTGGAGAGAAATAATACAAACTTTATTTTTACTTTTTCCAACTAAATAATCAAATGGTATTTTTCCTTTCCACTATATTCAGTTTTTTAAGAACTTAAAGAGATTATAGTATATGCTATATACTATATATACAAGAGAGTGATACAGGAGAGAAGAAACATTATTCAGAATTTCTTTGGGTTATCTACATCTGCTTCAAAAAATTCTTTGGATACATTAGTTCTGCCATAGTCACAGCTACATATGCAAGTTGGTTGGTTGTTTCGATCCAGACCCTAATATCCAGTTGTGAGGACAACCCAGTTATATTTTTTTTTCAGTCAGTGGATGGTCTTGGTTTTCCATTAGCCAATGTTCACAGCATAAGAGACTCCACAGAAGTCACACCATTCACTCACCCAAGTAGCACCACTAGTTTCTTCTTTGGTGTCTGAGGCTTATCCATGAGCCCAGGGGTTTACCCATAATGTCTAGTCCTGCCGGCTGTTAGGAGCTGCTTTGCTGACCTGGATTTTTCAGTAGAGCTGCAGGTGAATCTATTAATAGGATGGACTGACCCCATATGATTAGGAACAAATATAAAAATATATCTGAAAATTAAATTCCTCCTTACTCCATAAGCAAATAGGAAGTCCATATAACTTAAAGACTTAAAAACTAAAAGCAACCCTTAAAAATTCTAGAAGAAAATATAGGGTACTATCTTATAAAATTGAAGTGATGAAAGATTTCTTAAAATATAAAAAGGTTTATCAGTTGTAACACATGTACAACTCTGATAGGGATGTTGATAATGGGGGAGGCCATACATTCGTTGGAGCAGGAGGTATATGGGAAATCTATATATCTTCTGCTCAATTTTGTATGAAACTAAACCTTTAAAAAATAGAGTCTGAAGAAAAAAAAAACTAAGCCATCAAGTATAAACTATTAGGTGAATACATTTGATAACATAAACATTTTAAATTTTTATACATTAGAAATCATAAACAAAGTTTAAAGGCAAGCTAAGAGAAAATATTTACAATGCATTTGAGAAAGAAAAATATCATATAAGTAAGACAAAGATAAAAGGCCCAAAAAGAAATTAATATAAACCTTCAGTTCACAGAAGAGAATCTCTATATGACCAATGAAGATATTAAAAATAAAACAGTAACTTTCTGGTAATAGGAATATGCAAATTAAAACAAGGTACCCTTTCATGTTCTCAGACTAGAAAAAAATTCAAAAGTAAATACTGGTGAGGAAGTAAGGGAAACAGGACTTTCAAATTCTTAATGTGATTCCTAATGATTAATGAACAGTGGGCTATAGGGAGGGATTGAGAGAGCAAATTGGTATAATTTTGAAAGCATTTTCACAATACTTAGCAAGTTTAAAGATAATAACCCAGCAAGTCAACTTCTGAAGTATGAATTACAGAAAAACTCTGGCCCCAGGGACACTCCTAGAATATTCATTGTGAAATTTCTTATTTTTAAGAAAAAAATGTTTGTTTGTTTATTTATTTATTTATTTATTTATTTATTTATTTATTTTTTTGAAAGAAAGAGAGTGTGTGGAAATGGGAGGAGGGGCAGAGGGAGAGGAAGAGAGAGAATCTCAAGTAGACTCCCCACTGAGCACAGAGTCCTGACACAGGGCTCAATCTCAAGACCCTGAGTTCATGACCTGAGCTGAAACCAGCTGAGCCACCCAGGTGCCCTGAAACATTCTTTATAATCCCAAATTGTTTGCTGTTGGAAGAACAGATCCTCTTAATTTCTTTTGTCACAATTTCAAGTAGCTAGTTTCTCTACGGAGTCTTACTTCTTTCTTTTACTTTGGAGTCTTTACTCCAAAGTAAAAAAAAAAAAAGTTTTGTTTTTTTTTTTTTACTTACTCTTACTTTATTTTACTTACTCTTCTTTATATAGTTGGAAATCAAGCAAGGATCCTATCTCCTTGTTCCCACAGATTCCTCCCTTCTCCACCTTATACTGCCATATGCCCATAGAAATCTCCTACTAGCTTGGAAAATCCACCTCCCACCATGTCTCTGGCCCAAACACTTGTCATTTCCATAAGTCCTCCAATTGGCCTTTTCTGGTAATCTTGCCTGACTTCTTCAGACTTACATTATTGGAAATTAATAGCCAGAAATATTATTTTGGCTCACACTTCCCCAACACCAACTATTTGCACAAATAAGGAGGCAAAGACATAAATATGGATATATAGATACATAGATAATATATAGATACATATATAGAAGGAGAGAAAGAGAAGAAAAATCATGGATTAATAACTCCAAATATTATTGTGCCATATTCTTCTCTTAGAAAATCTTTAGACATTGGCACCCACACACACATTGGTGCCTAGCTCTGTGAGTGGGGTGAAGAGAAAAACATGTCTGGCAAATTTCTTGACTCATCAATAAATTTCCACTCATACCTTGAATACATGTACATTCATCCATTGGTAACCTTCTGCCGACTTTATCTTTCCCGCCCTAGGAACATGAGCTTGGCACAGGTAAAGGCATAACTTCTCCTGAAGCAGGATATAGCTTCATGGATGTACAAAACTAGGAGGAGACTTCCCCTGGACAACCTAAAGAGAACTCTTCAAAGGAGAAGGGCTCTCAGTAACTGTAGACAACTTTGGTGATGCAGGCATTCTCCTCCTCCTCAATCAATATCCTTCTCCAAATCTCTGTTCTCAGAAAGTCAGAGGAAGCCCTCTGCTCCCGTTAAGGGGGAGGTAATGAGACTGGCGGCCATATTGGTATCCAGCCCTCCTCTCACCCAGCATCTGTCACCAGAATGGTGATCCATTTTTTCTTTTCTCCTGTGTCTTTCTTTTTCTGCTATAATAAGGGAAGGAAGGAAGGAAGGAAGGAAGGAAGGAAGGAAGGAAGGAAGGAAGGAAGGAAGGAAGGAAGGAAGGAGGAAGGAAGAAGGGAGGGAGGGAGGGAGGAAGGAAGTCACCCTATACCTCCCTTAGGTAACAAATTTGAAGAATTGGGTGAGTACTTGTCCCATTCTCACTTTGGCCAATCATATAACCTGGGTTTTTTTTTTTGGGGGGGGGGTGTTACTGATTGTTTTTCATTTCAATTTGCAAGCAGTCACTGTTTATTAACTGACTGGATTACAAAAATAATCATGATGGATACCTTAGTTCATTTTTCTGTTAAAAAGAAAACCACAGGGGCACCTGGGTGGCTCAGTTGGTTAAGCAACCGCCTTCAGCCTAGGTCATGATCCCAGAGACCCTGGATCAAGTCCCATATTGGGCTCCCTGCTTGGTGGGAGGCCTGCTTCTCCCTCTCTCACTCCCCTTGCTTGTGTTCCCCCTCTGGCTGTATTTCTCTCTGTCAAATAAATAAAAAAATCTTAAAAAAAAAAAAAAAAAACCACAGACCCAACAGTGGTGTCACTTAGATTAAGGTCCCAGGTCAATAAAACAAGACTTAACACCTAAACTTACTGAAGTTTCAACCCCCTGAAAATGTAATCTTTAACCAATTAACATGAGAATTTCCTGGCCAGCACTAAGAAATTTCCTGATAGACCCCTTCATTCCCCTTAGGAAGGTGACCTTACCTAGAATTATGAATTCTTTGTTTATAACTTCCTTTCCTCCACTTCCTCTCTACAGTTAAACCTTTCCTTTTCTATAGTCCTTTGGAGCTCCCTTCTACTTGCTAGATGGAATGCTGCTCCTTCCTAAATCAATTAATAAAGCCCATTAGATCTTTACTATTTACTCAGTTGAATTTTTGTTATTTAAGCCTTCTGATAAACCTGTTGATTTGGTTTTCCCTGTTGCCAGCATCTCTACCTTCTACAAAATAAATGGTCTTTTTCTTCAACCCACCGCATACAGAAGATGATTGGGAGAACCAGTAAAAGTTATTTGTTACTTTAAGACATTTTCCAGTAGTGTAGGTCTCAGGAATCAGATTCTCCATGCAGACAATGCCATATTTACCAAGAGATTCAGCAATCAATTCTTGTTGATTTTGCCATAACCATGAAAGAAAACACATCATTTTCTGACTTCAGGTTTAGATACCCACTTCCAATATATGGTTCCACAATCCTTACCACTTTAACCGAAACAGTGCTGAGCCTAACAAAGGTACCACTGAAGATATGGTGAAAGCAAAGAGGCCGCAACACCTTCCAGACCTTTGGGTTGACACCATTAATACTGATCCTGATGACAGATGCCAGTTAGAGTTCTGCAGGTACATAGAAGTTGCCAGATTTCTTGCCATCCTTGCTATTATGGTAGCAGTTCTGTACATCTGTCTTTGTGATAGCTTGCCTTTTTCATAGATGAACTTTTCCCTTGCTTTTCAAGACATCTTTTGGGCAAACATCTTTCTTAAGCTTTCTATGTTCAGTTCTGTGCATTTTTTTTTTGCTGTTTTCTTAAGGATTTCTGGCATAGCAGGGACCATCTTTTTCTTCTCTTCTGCACCTTGCATGGTTCCAGCCAGAAAAGAAAACCACATAACCTGTTTTTCATTTTTAATTTTTGCAAAAGGCTGATATTACCTCCTTTTCTTGAATTTGCTTTTTTCACCTCACTATATATTGTAACATCCCTCTTGTTTGGGACATTGATAGATCCTAATACATCATTTTCCATTGTGCATGCATGTGTGCATGTGTGTGTGGCATTTGTGTGTGCCATCATTTATTCAATCCCCTATTCATGGGCATTCAGACTGTTTATGTTTTATTGATGCAACAAACAATGCTACAAAAGGCATTATTCCATATACGTTCTTTATCAAATGTGCTTTTTTTACTGAGTTAGAATTCATGAACTAGAGTTATCTGATGTAGAGTCATTTTAATTCAAATAATTGCTGCCAGATTTATTCACCAAAATAGTAGAAAAAAATCACAATTCTATCACCAAAGTATTGGTATGTCATATCCTTGAGTATTTGTCAGCAATGGTTGTTAAAAACATTTGCCAGGGGCACCTGGGTGGCTCAGTTGTTAAGTGCCGGCCTTTGGCTCAGGTCATGATCCTAGGGTCCTGGGATCAAGACCCACATTGGGCTCCTGCTCCATGGGGAAGCCTGCTTCTCCCTCTCCTACTTCCTCCACTGTGTTCCCTCTCTTTTTGTGTCTTTCTCTGTCAAACAAAACCTTTAAAAATAAAAAATAAGACATTTGTCAATTGGAAACATGAAAAATATTATTGTCGCAATTCAGTATCCTAGGCTAGAGGCTAGAAAGTAAATCCAAAGCAAAAAGAAGTATGCCTGAAAACCTGAAATTCTTAGTTCCACCCACTGATATCTCTCTCCACCTGACCTTCGCTTGAGACCCACTTCCCTCTTTGTAGAGGTTGAGAAAGTTAGAAACAGCCAGTGTTTTCCTTGGTAGTGTTTTCTTAAATTCTCAACAGGATTATGTCAACTGTTATTACAAGGAAAGGCCATTGACACACTAGTATGAAAAGGAAAAGGTGTGTCCACTGGCTAAAATAAATAAAAGGGCAAAACACATAGTAACAGTTAGAAAACTTAACAGTTACAATAGCACTGAGGAAGCAGGTAAGACAAAGCCAGACTCAACGCTTGTAAACTCAGGGTGTCTCCTGAATTTACACAGCCTAATTTGGGAAATTAAATACCTAACATCATTGTAAAGTTCTGATAGTGGCACTGATATTTAAGTGGGTTTCAGAAGTATGTTAACTGTGGTCCTACTTTTGACCCCACTTGATACCAATGATTTCAGAATGATTCATGACTAATGAAAGGGTGGCCAAGTGTAAATTGCAAAACATACTGATATATGAACACACCCAATTTCATTTTACATCAAAACAGAAAATGATGTGTTTCAGTCCTCTATATGTAGCTGTCCAATTTTTCCAGCACCATTTATTGAAGAGGCTATCTTTTTTCCCCTGGATATTTTTTCCTGCTTCGTCAAACACTATTTGACCATAGAGATGAAGGTCTATATCTGGACGCTCTACTCTGTTTCATTGGTCTATGTGTCTGTTTTTGTGCCAGTACCATGTTGTCTTGGTGATCACAGCTTTATAACAAAGCTTGAAATCAGGTAACATGATGCCCTTAGCTTTGTTTGTTTTTTATTTTTTGTTTTTGTTTTTTTAACATTTCCTTAGCAATTCTGTGTATTTTCTGGTTCCATACAAATTTTAGGATTGTTTGTTCCAGCACTTTGAAATATGCTGGTGGAATTTTGATTGGGATGGCATTGAAAGTATAGCTTGTTCTGGGCAGTTTAGACATTTTAACAATGTTTATTCTTCTGATCTATGAGCATGGAATGCTCTTCCATCTTTTTGTGTCTTCTTCAATTTCTTTCAGGAGTGCTCTGTAACTCCTCTAGTACAGATCCTTTACCTCTTTGGTTAGCTTTATTCTAAGGTATCTTATGGTTTTGGGTGTTATAGTAAATGGAATCAATTCTCTAATTTCCCTTTCTATATTTTCATTTTTAGTGTATAAGAAAGTAACTGATTTCCGTGCATTTATTTTGTATTCTGCCACATTACTGAATTGCTGTATGAGTTCTAGTAGTTTGGGGGTGGAGTGTTTTGGGTTTTACATATAAAGTATCATGTCATCTGGCAAGAGAGAGAGTTTGACTTCTTTTTTGCCAATTTGAATGCATTTTATTTCTTTTTGTTGTGTTATTGCTCCTCCTAACACTATGTTGAACAACAGTTTCGATAGTGGGCATCCTTGTCTTGTTCCTGATCTCAATGGGAAGGCTGTCAGCTTTTCCCCATTGAGAATGATATTCACTGTGAGTTTTTCATAGATATATTTTATGAAGTTGAGGAATGTCCCCTCTATCCCTATACTTCGAAAAGTTTCAATCAGGAACAGATGCTGTATTTTGTCAAATGCTTTTTCTACATTAATTGAGAAGACCATGTGGTTCTTCTCTCTTCTCTTATTGATTTGCTCTATTACATTGATTGATTGACAAATGTTGAACCATCTTTATATCCCAGGGATAAATCCTACCTGGTCGTGGTGGATAATCTTTTTAATGTTGTTATTGTTAAATTTTGGCACTTGCTTAATTTTAATTCAAAGTCTGGATGAAATTGTTTTTCATAAGTGGCAAGTGATTCAGCTTCAATTAGAAGCAGTCCGAATAGTTGATAGGGATAATGTATGAGCTTGTAGAAGAAGTGAAAGTCATCCAACATTCCAAATAATATTGATCATACATTGAGGGAAAGAAAACACTACAGGAAATGATGCCACGAGAAAAAGTTTGCCACAGTCCCTAAAACAAGTAGAAAATTCTAACATAAGAACCTAAGGCAGCTCAGGAATAAAATATTCTACCTAAAACATTACATAGTACAGGCATCTCACTGGGCAGTATCTGCTGTGTCAGAGATCAGAGTGGAAAATAATGGACAACTACTATGTAAAAAAAAACAAAAATCATCAATTCAGATATATTTACAGGAAATATTGCAAAAAGAGACATTCTTGCTAGAAGAGCATGTGCACATTTCTATTTGTTTCTCACATGGTATGATGATATTTGTGGGTCTGCACATCAGTCTCATGCACTCATCTATAAGATGACAGAAGACTCTTTTATTCATCTTTTTAATGCCCCAAATCTAGCACAGTGTCAGGTACAGCGTACATGCTCTTATACATGTTAAATGGAGAAATTGAAACATTGATGCTAAACCACTGGAAATTGATGTAGCTAGATCTGTTGATTTGTCAGAGCTATGAACTGAATTATATTCCTCTCCATCCTGTCCCTGAAAATTCATATATCGAGATCCTAACCCCCAATGTGATTATATTTGGAAATGGGGCTTCTAGGAGGTATTAAGGTTAAATAAGGTCAGAAATGTGGAGTCCTGATCCAACAGTTCTGGTACCCTTATAAGAAGGAAAAAAGAGATCTTCACATGAACACACCAAGGAAAGCTATATGAGCATACATGGAAAACCTGGTCATCTACAAGCCAGGAAAAGAGCCCTCTTGCCAGGAACAGAATTGGTTAGCACCTTGATCTTGGACTTCTAGTCTCCAACTAGAGAAAATAAGTTTCTATTATTTAAGCCACGCAGTATATTGTATTTTTTTATGGCAGTCCAAGAGGACCAAATGAATAACCCAATAAAAATGCTAATGCTTTTCATTGGTTTTATGACAATGAACAAGACCAAAGAAAAATGGCTTTTTTAAAGTCATTACAATGATCATCCAAGAATGAATTTTAGCACAATATTTGACAGGTATGAAATTAAGGGTAATCTGAAAGCTTAAAAATAGTATATAACAAAATAGATTATAGGAGAAAAATTAAAATATAAGTTGTAAATTACTTTAACATAAAAAGATTTTGTTTAATGTGGAACCATTTATTCAGCTTCCACATCACTTGACAGAAGATTCTTTGATTATGTTTGATTAACTCTAATAAAGCTTGAAAAACATTTTAACCTAATGCAAATTTCCCACTCTCTTCTTAGATTTCATCAAAGATAGGTAACACATTGCATAGGTATTACTGTCAAACTATAGTCCACTACATTTTCTAATTTGGAGAAAGGAAACCCTTCACGTGTTTTTTATGAAGCATATGACCCCACACAAAAAGAAATGTCATTTATTTCTCATATTTGTCTCATGAGATGACATATTTTTATGCAAAGTTGGTCATCAGAAATTCGCAAATCAAAATTAGTGAGATAACAGTTGGAAATTCCACCTTCACTATAGAGTTCCTTGAATGAAAGTTACCTTCTTAGAGTAAGGGAATGCACTAAGAAATGTGACACATTCTTTACACATTTATCATTATGCTGCCCAAAATGAGCATGCTAGCACATGTTGAGAAATCCAGATCTAGGTTACTTTCTCACATTCATCAACTTTTAAAGCAATAAATAGAAAGACATTCTAAGCCATTAACACAAACATGCTTGACATTTTCATAACAGCACAAGCAACTTAGGAAGGACAATAGTCTGATTCTTCTGAAGGTCATGGCTTTTACTTTTGTTTTTCATTTTTTTTCTTCAAAAACTGTTCCTACCTTATTCAATTGCTGGCTTGAAGATGGGCTAATTTCTAGGGCATTCTGACATATTTGTTACCAAATCTCTCCAAAAATTTTAGAATTATCACAGTGAAACATGAACATTTGTAAACTAAAACTTGAAATTATATTCTCTAATACTTTTTGTGCCTTTTTATTAATAGTTATGAGCTTCATAATTTGAATGTTACTTTTTCCTGTGTCAAAAGCTTTGAAAGTAAAATTCTGAGTTTTATTCTTTGCTCTCTCATTTTATTCTAAAATACATGTCCAAATAGATTCTCCATACTACATACTATTGCACCATGTGGAGAACATTTGTGACTAGGTCAACATACACTGTTTCTAGGCACCAACAGAGATACCGGTATATTAGAATATCACCAGAATAACAGAACTAACATGACTCACTGGGTCTTGGTTGCAGGTCTCATTGGTAACATCAAATAGTGTTAATCAGGGCTCAGAAGACTAGCAGTTGTGAAAACCTCTTTGAGAGACTTTGAGAGGTCGTTAGTGACTCTTCCAAGACACAATAGCACCAGATAGGAGAACTTGTTGGACAAGGGGAAGAGAAAATATGGAAGATGTAGGAGAAAAGACCTAAGGCCCCTCTCCTTCCCTGAGAATGCACACTCAAGCTGATAATCACCCATGAGTTTTAGAGGAAGCAAAAATAGCTAGTCCACATGGCAATACCTTGCCCTGTGTGATCTAGAAGAATAAAAAATTAACCAACTGCTGACCTACAAGACTAGAGCCCTAGAGGACAAAATGATCAGAAGACATTTGGAAGAGACACCTGGATCTGAAAAGGAAGACTCTGTACATCTTCAATCACTGTGCGTGACAGAAAGACTCTCAGAAAGAACACCTGAGTCTTATCTAATGTTATATACCAACATTACCTCAATTAAAAAAAAATCAAGAATTTGGTGGCATAGAAAAGAACTTTGCTTCAGATACAAGCTATGAAAACCTCATGTTTCTTCATTCAGTCAGTAGTTATTGCCTCCTGAGAATGAGAGACTAAAGAACTATACAACACTGAACAAGCAGATATGATTCCCATCCTCACACGGTGTACAGCCTAAAGAGGAGATGGATTCCATACTCACCTGCCTTTTCTCCTTTTCTGCCTCCTTTCCTGGTTTCTCCTTATATCTTGACTTCTGGATTCTGGAGTGCTCCAAAGCTCAGTTCCTAAGCTGCTTCTCTTTTATCTACATGCTTTCTCTGGTTGGGCTCATCCGGTCTTGTGGCTGTAAGTACCATCCACAACTCTTTTCTAAATTTACATCTCCAATCAGAGCGTCTCCTCTGAATTCCAAATACTTGATCAACAAATCCACTTAGAAGGTATTTCAAACAAGATGACTAAAATTGATTTCCAATCACCATCTATCTTACCCAAGCTCCACACCTGCCCCTTTCTAATCTTCTGCCATCAAATATAATAGCAACCCCATTCTTTCAGTTAGTAATCAGAATTCTAGGCATCATCCTTGACATCTTTCTTTCTTTTGTACACTATGCAAATTTGTCAGGAAATTCTATTTACTCTATCTTCAGAACATATTCAAAATTAATCACACAGCCCAAGATACCACTATTTGTGCCTATATGATTGCAATCACCTCCTAACTGTGCCCCTGTTTTATGCTTATCCAGATTCATCATATACTTCAAAGTGCAGAAATAGATATTCAGTTAAAAACATAATCTTACTCCTCTACTCACAACCTTTCACCTTTTCAACCTTATTCATTCAGAAGAAAAGCCAAAAGTCCTTACCACGATATATAGAGACCATGTGATCTGATCTCCACTACTTCTCTGACCATGTCTCCTACTTTCTCCTCGTTGTTCCACCTTAACTAAACTGGCCCCATAACTGTTCTTTGATTAGAGCAGGCAAGCCCTTCCTCAAGGCTTTGCACTTAATGTTCCCTCTGCTTGAAATGTTCTTTGCCCTAATAATCCAAATAATCTTAGGAAACAGTGGGAGTACACACGTGAAAGTTTAATATTTGCATTTCTTTTTTTTTAAGATTTTGTTTACTTATTTGACAGACAGAAACACAGCAAGAGAGGGAACACAAGCAGAGGGAGTGAGAGAGGGAAAAGCAGGTTTTCCACTGAGCAGGGAGCCCGATGAAGGACTCTATCCCAGGACCCTGGGATCATGACCTGAGCCGAAGGCAGTTGTTTAACAACTGAGCTACCCAGGCGCCCCAAAATTTGCAATGCTTTTGATATGTTTTAGAACTCAAACTAACCACTATTTGGTACTGACCTCATGTCCAATTTAGTGATATTAGCAACACTCTTTATTTATAAATATACAAATGCTCTAAGTCTTGCTTTAAACCTTTTTTCTCTACTCAGAGAATTCTAACTATCAACATGGTACACTTGTTGCAAATTTTTGTCAGATCCAACTTTAACATAAAGCGCAGTATACCATAAATCATAGTACAGCCTGGCTAGTGGCATCAATTACTTTGCAAATGCCAAAGTTGAACTTGAAAAGTTGAACAGGAAAGGTTTATTTTCTTGTTTGTAAAAGTCTATCAAGATGGTAGACTTGCATACATATCTTTCTCTAATACTTCACAAAATTCTGTTTTTAAAAAAGTATAAAAAGGAATAAAGTTATTAGAAGATAATGTGGTAGAGAAATGGTTGGGGCACAGAGTCATTTTACCAACAAATAAGAAATATCAGCACATTTCTGAAAGATAAAAAAATGAACAGCACTGTGTTGATGGGTAAAACAAGACAAGAAAGTCTTGAGTAAACTGTTCAGTATTTGCAAAGGGGCACCTGGATAGCTCAATCGGTTAAGCATCTGCCTTTGATTCAGGTTGTGATCCCAGCATGATCCCAGCATGATCCCAACATGATTCCAACATGATCCCAACATGATCCCAGGGTCCTGGGATTGAGCCCTGCATCAGGCTCCCTACTCAGCAGGGAGTCTGCTTCTCCCTCTCCCTCTTCCCCTCCTCCCCCGCTCTTGCTTTCTCTCCCAAATAAGGAAAATCTTGAAAAAGAAGAAAAAAAAGGAGAAGGAGGTGGAGAAGGAGGAAGAGGAGGAAGAGCAGGAGGAGGAGGAGGAGGAGGAGGAGGAGGGGGAGAAGATATGGATAGGACATTTATATCATGATTTCCCCAGGAAAGTCTTTAACCCTAAAAACATTTTGCTGAGTGAAAGAAGCCACAACCTATTATATGATGCCCTTTACATGAAATGTCTGGAACTGTTAAAACACAGATCCAGAAAACAGATTTGTGCTTGTCAGAGGCTAGGAGAAGGAGGAAGCAGGAGTGATTACTAAAGGGCTTGGGTTTCTTTTGGGAATAATGAAAGTGTTCTGGAGCTGAATAATGATGATGGTTGCACAATATATGAAAACCACAGAATCGTACACTTATAAGGTTGAATTTTATGGCATGTGCATTATATTTCAGTAAAGCCTTTATTTAAAGAAATGTAAAGACTAGTAAGTTTTAAAAGACAGTATTACAAATAATCATGAAAAGGCAATAAACAGTAAGGGGATACCAAAAAAAAAATCTTTATCAGGATTTGGATAATTTTCATTTCATTTTCAACTAGGATTATTATGGGGTCCTCTGAAAAATAAGGCAATAAAGCTAAACATTGAAAGATGGATGTCACTGGGATTTTTTTAATAAAAAAAAAGGTAAGAAAAAAACACCAGTGAGGAAGGAAAATGTATAAGCAAAGACCTAGAAGCAGGAAATGGAGAAGAGGAAAAATTATAAAGCCGCATGGGGTTGTAAATGAAGTATAGAAGAAAATAAGAATGCCCAATTAATCATTTGTAGATTGTTCTCTAGACCAGGGTTTTTCAGCTTCAGCACTATTAACGTTTTGGGCCAGATAATTTTTTTGCTGTAAGGAGCTGTCTTGTGCATTGCAGGATGTCTAATAGTATCCCAGGCACCCCCTGCCCTAGTCATGGCAATCAAATATGTCTGCAGATATTGCCAAATGTCCCCTGGGAGGCAAAAATCATCCCCAGTTGAGAACTACTATTTTAAAAAGAGAGTCATTGAAGATTTGAAGTAGAGGATGACATTATAAAAACTAAAGTCAAGAAAGCTTAAAGTGGCAAGACTTCTCATGCTAAACAGGTAGAGCAAGCAAGAGAGAAGAGTTAACATATTTTTTGCAGTATACCCAGTCAAAGATAATAGGGTTCTGAAACACAAAAGAGGTCATGGAGTTGGAAATGACCAATTAAGAGACCTTTACTTAAGGAAAGAGGCACTCCTAGGTATGGAATCAAACAGACTTATCAACATTTGTTGTTTTGACAAGGGGAAGGAAAGACAGGAATCAAAGATGGCCTTGATGGTTGAGCCTAAATGACAAGCGAATCGTTGTAACAAAACTGTCAAATAGTGAGGGAAACAGGTTTAAAAGGGAAGGTGAGTAGTTCAATCTTTGCAACTACTAAATAGAACGTGTTAGAAGAATATCCAGATAGAAATGTCAAGCCAGAAACTGGAAAACTGAGACTGAATTTTGGGAGGGAAATTCAGGAGTGTAAACATGGAATTAGAAGCTGTTTACAGGGAAAGTAGAGTCACAGTCCTGGGCTGAGATTGCCCAGGAGGAGACTGCAAAGTAGAAAAGGGTGTGAGCAGGGACAGATGCTCAGTTTAAACACCTGTATCTAAATCGCTGCCAGGTGGAACGAAGAAAAGAAAGTAGTTGGAGGAGTAGCATAAAAACAGGAAAACAAGAAAAGTGTCTAAAGAGACACAAAAGAGAGATTTTGGCAAAGAGCAGTGGGTTGGTTGGTTCATGGTATCAACTGGTACAAGAGGTTAGTTAAAGAATGTGACAAAGAGAAAGTGGCTATGGATTCAGTGAATAGTTAAGTTGTTAGATGTTCAGAACACAGTGTAAACATGTCACAGAACAGAAAAATTAGAATGACTTTAAAAACACAGGTGCTGAGACTGTGGGTATTTAATACATACATGTAAAGGGAAAAAGAGCAGTTGTGTCTCTCAGATAGGAGAGAGGTTGTGTCTATTCCTAAGTGGCTGTAAAATTAAATGAGAATGATTGAAAATGTAAGAAAGGGAGTTAAAGACAAAAGAAGTGATATTCAATGGAGCATGATTCCAGAGGAGATGAGAAAGTTTGGAATAAATGCACAAATGTTCAGTTCAGTAAAAAAGGAATGTGTTGGTCTCTAAAATCGGGGGTGGGGGGGAGAACAAGAGTAAGAGATAATAAACTCAAACTTGAGGATGATTCTCCAAACTAAATATTTTATATGTAATTTAATCAAAAAGTGTTTATACTGAGAAGAGCTCTTGTAAATAGAAGAGTTGAACATGATTTTCCATTCAAAGGAACACTTGGAAAAAGGAACCCCTTTCCCAGTTTCAGAGCCAGGTGTTCAAAGACTGAAGCCAGATTTTTACGGTATGCTTTATTATTCTGTTCAAACCAAATTCCCAGAACATCAGCACATGCTCAGTTAAATAGGATATGAAAACACATTGCAAATACAAAAATGTTATCTTCAGACTATCCATGGATTTTGGCCTATATATAACTCCATAGTCCCCAGTGATGGCCAGTAATCATCCTATAATGGTAAAATATCTTTTTAAGTAAGTCTTATTATGACTTACCCTGCAAACACCCAAGGCTTGGCAAAAAAAGAAAAGAGGAAAATAAACAGAAATGTTATACAGCTTGGGCTTCATTTCTTAAATTCTCTGAGACAAGCTGACTACTTCCAACATACCCTTTCATTCAACTTTCCCTTTTATACTAGCACAGGAATGAAATAAGAGAATCCTGTATCATGAGACCATTAGTAAAAATGTCAATGAATCCTCATGGCAATTATGTAGATTGGCAAGATTTCAATACCCTACACATTATTTGTCATTCACTAAATGAAAGGAAAGCACTAGTATTCGTCAGTCTGCATTAAATTATTACCATTTATTCTTTAATTTGTATCATATGAAACTATTGCAAGTCTCAATAAAATAGGAAGTTTCATTGGTCTTCACAAGTAAAGATATTTTTTCCACCAAAAGATACATCAAAACAAAAAAGCAGCGTGAGATAAATCGCTATATTAAATTGAAACAGTGATGAACTGTAGCAGTTGTGTAATAAGTACATGGACCTCTTTGTACTGTTCATTCTACTTCTGAGTATATTTGAGAATGTTCATTTTTAAATAAATAAGTAGTAAATAATTCCTATTACAAGTGTTTGTGAACAGTATCCCTTGGTTCCATAAGACAAAAGCCTTATACTCCTGCTTTAGAATTGACAAATGTGGTAGGCAAACCAAATAGTGAAGACCTTTTGTGATGTGGTAAGCAGAATGCCCCCCCAAAGATATTCACACCCTAACCCCTGAAACCAACAAACAGATTACCTTCTGTGTGTCACCTTGACTAGCCATGGGGTGCCCAGATTAAAAATTATTTCTGGGTGGGTCTGTAAGGGTGAGATCAACATTTGAATGGACAGGCTCAGTAAAGTAAATTACCTTCCCCAGTATGTGTGGCTGTCATCTAATCCACTGCAGGCCTGAATAGAACAAAAGGTAGAAGAAAGAGGAATTTATTCCTTTTTTCTGCCTGACTGGAGGAGCTTGAACATCTCCTCTTATCTTCAGCTGCCAAAGGCTTGGGATTCATACCATCAGCTCCCCTGGTCCTTAGGCCTTTGGGCTTACACTAGAACTCCATTGCTAGTTTTTCTGGATCTCAGCTTGCAGACAGCAGATCATGGGACTTCTCAGTCTCCATAATCATATAATTACATAAGCCAATTCCTCATAAAAAATATTTTTAAATAAATATTATGTTTCAATATGTATGTATAATATATGTTTATAATATATAAATCAATATATACTTGAACATAGTCAAATATACTCAAATTGAATATCTGTACCTCCTATTAGTTGTTTCTCTAGAGAATCATAACTAATACACTACCTAATGTGACAAAAGGGATTTTACAGGTATTAACTTTCAGATTAGTCTGGATTATCCAGAGGGCCCAGTCTAATCCCATGAGCCTTTAAAAGCAGAGAACTTTCTCCAGCGGGAGGCAGATGAAAGGCAACAGATGCAGCAATCAGAGAGATTCAACGCGCGAGGAGAATCCAACCGGAAACTGCTGGTTTGAAGATGGAGGGAGGACGGACTGAGAAACTCAGGTGGCCTTGCAGAGAGAGAAGCTCCTGGCTGGCAACCAGCAAGGAAACAGGGACCTCTCCTCTGCAGCCTGAATAACTGAATTCTGTCAACAGCTTGAATGAGCTTGGAAACAGGCTCCACCTCAGAGCCTCCAGATAAGGGTCCAGCTTGCAAACAACTTAATCTCAGCCTGTGAAACTCAGGCTGGGGAAACCACTGAGAACACCAGAGTCCTGATCTACAGGACTGAGAGATAAAAAATTTGTGTCATTTTAAACGGTTAAAGTTGTGATAATCCTAAGGTGGCAACAGGTAACAAAGATATTCTAGTTAACATTAAAAAAAAGACCCCACAGCTGAACATTTTAGAAGATATTCCTAACATGAAAGATAAAACAAGGAGAAATAATAATTTAGTGTCATACTTATCATATTGGGAAAGTATATTTTTTTAAAAACCGTGGTAGAGAAATGCCTTACATTGTGTGTGATGAGTTCCTGATGGGCATATAAACTGGTCCAAAGTTTTGGGAGAGTCACCGGTGATATGTATAAGAAATCAGGATAACATGTTTGACCTAAAATTCCACATCTATTTTCTAGGCAAATAATTCCAGTAATATTCCCTACCTTTGACCCAGTAATTCTCTATCTGTACACCAAGAAAATAATTTAGATATATTTTATATGAAAATAATTATTAAAATATAAACAAAAATTAAACAGTAAAGATGACCATCAGCACAGCGTAGAATAGCAAAACTGATAACAATCTAAACATCTAAATAAAAGGGATTGGTTAAATTAGGGTTCACCTACATAATGAAATTCTGTAAAGCCAGCCCAAGTCATGCGGTAGATAGTGCTTGTTAGCGTGTAAAAGTCTTTTAAGGGAAAAAAAATCAGGGACCAAAACAGCATTACAATAGAATGTCTGGAGGTATATGCATCCAAATGTCACCAATTTCAGATCCTTCCTGCTGATCTGCATCCTTCGATTTTTCTTCATGATCCTAGATTTAGTAATACCTAACAAAAGAAATTTTGTTGTTAATGAAATTTACATTTCCATGCTTTTATATAAATTTCCAGAAAGTTATTTAATCAATTAGGACAAAAATGACTAACGATATTTCAGGACAAATAACAAAATATTTCTTCTTCCTTTGGAGCAAAACATTAAGAAAGGAATGTTCTCCTATTTCTCAGATGTTTGCAGCTATTACATAAGTTATTACTAGTTTTATCCTATCAAAAAAATACCCATTACCCCTCTAATACCATTACATCCTTTCATTCTGTCTAAATTCATACCAGATTTCACTGGTCAGACTCACTCCTCTGAACCTAAAAGGCAGTTTAAGAGTTTTCACTGATCGTAAACTCAAAAAATATTCTCTTGCCCTCACTGCCCATGTCCTCCTTCACTACCACAGGAACTCTATCTGAAAGTTTTGTGTCCACACATTGGCTGGAGAATGAAACATGATTCTATTGATTCTGAACATATCAAAGATTGTGGTAAAATTTAGCTTCAAAGGAGAAAGGAAGTGAAAAATTAGCTTTTGGAGAGAAGTATCTATCTGAGACAAATCTGAAATACACATTTAAAGAGATTTTTCTCAATTTCAACCTTCAGTTCTTGTATTGACTAGCATAGAATGACGTTTTAACCAAAATCAAAATACTATATTTGAAATATGTTGTGTATTTACTTGTTGCAAGTCCCTAATTGTTATTAAAGCATTGGAAGCAAAAATTGAGGCTTTTTAATTAATTAATTCATTCATTTCTAAAAACCTATTTCCATATAACCCAGTAGTACGCTGGAGAATTAATTGTGCAGGCTTTCATGTTGATGACTTGAAGTCGGCAAATGCTGCCAATCAGAGCTTTTCTTTCTTTTTTTTCCTTGGAGATCCAGTTAATGCACAACTGCTCCCAAACCATCAAAGAGCCCTGAATTAGCTCTCTAAGCATCACACTTAATGCAGTCACTTGGCTTTTAGTCCCCCTAGTAGAACTGGTCAGCTGAGAATCATGGATGCCGCAACATACATGACACCTCATCAAATCTGTAGGGACAAGGAGGCTGCAATGCCAAGCACTCCTTGGCTAGTATTTCTTTTATCCTATGTAGTCCCTGCTTAGTGAATGGAATAGCACATAATCATAGAAACCAGTGGTACAGACTACGTATGCAAGAATATATTTTAGTCCTAGTGCAAATGAGTACAAACATGACAAACGGGACAAAAATGTTCCTTGAATACACCAGGATCTGTCTGTCTATCTTTATTGCTAATGAGACTAAATTCTTGATATTATCTTATTAAATAACACTGGATGAAGTGTGTAGATCAACTGGAAAGCAGGCAGATAGGAGGCAGCAGAAAGTTATAGCATTGTCAAAGATGTCTTTATTTAGTTCACCTTAAACCAGTTCAGCATGTGACCAATGCTGAATTATTCCAAGAATGATTATATATTGCTTAGATATTGATTATATATTGATTATATATTTCCCAACTTATATATTGATTATATATTTCCCAATTTCCTTCTTTATCTCTCCTCTTTCCTAATGTTTGGACATTTTAAACTGTTATATATTATCCTTCAATTTCATATCATATTTCAGAATTATCTGTGGATTTTGTTATATAAAATAATATAGTGGGAAATCCTCTCTATTGGGACCTAGCAATAGCTAAAAATAAATATATACCAGAGTGAAAAGGGATAAAACCACATTTTTTGTGTGTATATGACAAATTAATCTGGTGCAGAATTTCAAGCAGAAGAAACCAAATAGGGTTTTTCTGTAAAATAGAAACCCATTCAAAATCCAATAAATGTTTATTGAGCAAATAGTATATAGGAAACACATCTTGTTACTGGACTGAATCAAACTGATGAAAGGTTGCCCCAACCCTGAAGAAGATGAATAGTTGATACTTTATATCAACCACAGGAGTGATACAAGTAAATGGCAGTGTTCAAGGCAAAACAAAATAAAGCAAAACAAAAACCTTTATGGAGCAGGTGAGATTCAAAATGGGCCTTGGAAGATGGGGAGGTTTCCACACAATGGTTTTGAACCACAAGTTCCTGTTTTTAGTTATAACCCCTTTGGTTAATATTGTTCACATCAACATACACCCAATATTAACATGAAAACAATCTACTCCACTAACAAATAACTAACTACTTATCATTTCCTTTCTCATACTTACTTAGAGCAGTGATTCTCTCCTGGAGCATGCATCAGAATTTCCTGGGAAGCTTGCTGAACACAGATTTTTGGGCTACTACCCAGTGCTCTGATTTAGTAGGTCTGGGTAGGACTTAAGCATTTGAGTTCCCAAGTGATGCATGATTCCACTGGTCCAATAATCATGATTTGAGAGCCACTGGTTTAGAGCACCTGGGATGGATCCTGGGCTTCACAACATGCTGCCTAATCTTCAGAAAAAGTCTTAACCTCTCAAGACTCGACTCTACCATTTGTAAAGGTAATGACCTTGGTCATGATGACTCCTACCTTCTGAGCCTGTTTTGGGAATTAAAATGAGTAATGCATGTAATCCAGAGCCTGATATAGTAAGTATCCTGCACTGGATAGCAATGATAGCTTCCCCAGCAGTGGAAGCTAGTGGGTAAGGGTATGCCAAGTGTTATGAGCTGAATGTTTATATCCCTGCCCCTCAAATTCACATGTAAGGCCCTAAAACCCAAAGTGATGGTATCTGGACTGGCGTCTTCACAAGGTAATTGGGTTTATATGAGATCAGGCAGTAGTGTACTCATGATGGGATTAATGTCCTTAAAATAATTGGAAGAGACACAGAGTCTGCGCCCTCTTGGTCCCTCCTCTTCTCCTCCACCTCTCTTGGCACCAGCGTGCACCAAGGAAAGGCCATGTGAGTACACAACTAGAAGGCAGCTGTCTACAAGCCAGGAAGCAGGTCCTTAACAGACGCTGCATCTTCCAGCACCTTGATCTCAAACATCCCAGGCTTCATAACTGTGAGAAATAAATTCTTGTCATGTAAGCTCCCCAGTCTGTGGTATTTTGCTATACCAGTCTGAGTAGACTAAGACATCAAGGAAACTGTGTGAGGTATGGAATGGAGGTAGGAAAGGATCAAATTGTGTTCAGAGAATGGCACACAGTTAAGACAAGCTAGGATGTAGCATTCACATTGGGAAAAGGAGGAGAATCTCAGAGGACTTCAGTGAGAATGGGAAAGAACCCTGGAATTCCTTGGGCACCTCTTTCTTTGTAATTGTCCAAAGTTTCTGGCAGCCATTAGCCTCTACTTTCTCTCAAAATGCCTACTATTTCTAGAAGAACAACAGGAGTATTCAAATAACTAGACAGCAATCACAAAAGTAAAAATGACTTTAGCTGCTCATTCAAAGCATGTGTTAAATAGAATCGAGCAAAGAAGAGTTCAATATTCCCAAGGCAGAAGAGCAGTGAAAACTCCACATACAAGAACTTTATTAATGTCCCAAGAGGATCCTCACAATGAGGTTGCTGAACACTATATTTCAGGGAGGCACTTAAGCATCCTGTTCATTAACCTCACACTGCAAATTACTTATCCTTTTGCTTTGAAACTGACCCCTAGTGATTTACAGTTGACATTGAAAATTTTATATAATTTGATTTCACAACTTACTGTAAAACTATAATAATTGACATTAGGTGTTGCATATTAGTATGAGAATAGATAAATAGATCAATAAAACAGAAGTGCAGTGGGTTGAGTGGTAGCCCCAAAAAGATATGTCCGTGTTCCAACATCCAGAGGCTGTGAATATGATCTTATTCGGAAAAAGAGGTGTGATTAGATTGTGGATGTAGTTAAGTTAAAGTGGGTCCTAAATCCAATGACAGGCACCCTTATCAGAGAAAAGCAGAATGATATTTGAGACTCAGACCTACTAGAGAGAAGGCATAGATTGGAGTCATAAAGCTCCAAGCCAAGAAATGTCTGGAGCCACCGCGAGCTGGAAAAAGGAATGATTCTCTGCTTCAGCCTACAGAGGGAGCTTGGTCTAGTAACACCTGGATTCCAGACTTCTAGAATCCACAACTGAGACACGTTTCTTTTATCTTAAGCCACCCAGTTTGTAGTAATTTCTTAGGACCACCCTAGGAAAGTAATAAAGGAAAAAACAGAAGAAATTCCAAACCCAGATCTACCTTTATGGAGTAATTTGAACCACAGCACAACAAAGCAATTCAGTTGAGAAAAGGTCTTTTCAATAAATGTTTCTGGGTCCACTGAATATTTATGAGTGGAAAAAAATGACTCTTATCTCACACCATACACAAAATTAATCTGAGATGGATTATAGATCTAAACATGAAAGCTAAAATAAATGAAGCTTCTGGATGAAAACATAGAACACCTTCATAACCTTGGAACAGAGATTTCTAAAAAGAATACAAAAAACACTCACCATAAAAAATATTGATAAATATGATATGGTAGGTAGGATAAATATGATATAGTATGTAGAATAATAGCCCACCAAAGATGTCCAGGTCCCAATCCCCAGAACCTGTGAATATGTTAGACAAAAGGGCATTAAGGTCTCACTTACTTGCGGTGCATGAGGGGCAAACTGGAGGACAGTGGCAGAAGGAAAGCAAATGGGAACTAGGGTAATCTAGGGAGGGAAACGAAACAACAGAGACTTTGAACACAGAAACAAACTGAGGGACTTGGAGGGAGGGGGGTGGAGGGATGGGAGAGCCTGGTGGTGGGTACTGGGGACACCTAAAGTGGGG
>PITA01006990.1:0-48177 GCA_004023965.1 Spilogale gracilis | reverse complement strand
GGGCATTAAGGTTGAGATGGGGTTAAGGTTGCCAACTTTGAAGATGGCGGAAGGGAACACAAGCCAAGGAATGCAGAAGTTTCATTCCTACAAGCTGGAAAAGCAAAGAAATGAATTCTCTCCTAGAGCCTACAGAAAGGAATACTGCCCTGCCAACACCTTCATTTCAGCCCAGTGAGAGCTGTGTCAGACTTCTGGTGCACAGAACTGTATGATAAGAAATGTGTTGTTTTAAGCCACTAAGTTTGTGGTAATTTGTTATGGCAGTCATGGGGGAAAATGCAAGTGACTTCATTACATTAAAATTAAGAATGCCTGTTTATGGGAAGACCATTAAAGACTGAAAAGGCGAGACATGGACTGGAAAAAGATATTTATTATGAATCTATCCCACAGTGGACTTGTATCCAGAATATAGAGGTAACTCCCACAAATCTATAATAAAATGACAGACAACCCAATTTTTTAAACGGGGCTTGAAAAGATACTCCATGAAAGAGGAACTGAAATGAGCAAAAGAAAAAAAAATGAAAAGAGGCTCACTATCATTACTTATCAGGAGAAGACCAAATTGAGTCCTGTAAGATAACCCTATATGCCCAAAGACTGTCTAAAATAAAAAGACTGGAATGTAAAGTGTGGCAAGCACATGAAGCAATGAAACTTTTAAACCTTGCTGGTGGGGTGAAAATTGACACAACCACCTTGGAAAGTTGTTTCGTAGAACCTACGGAAGTTAGATATATTTCTACCCAGAATCCTACTCTACACCAATCCTAATTAGAATATTCAAACCAGCTTTATTCAAAATATTCAAAAAAAAAACAGAAATTGGAAACAATCCAAATGCCCCAGATAAGGAAAACGGATAAAGGAATTCAAGAATACTAACACAATGCCATGTTACAATGGAATAAAAAGAACAAATATACACTCAAGGCATGGATGAACCTCAGAGCCTTTATGTTGAGTGAAGGCAGCCAGACATAAAAGTGTACATATATTATGATTCCAAGTATATGAAATTCAATAACAGAACTACTAGACAATAATGAAATCAAAATAGTGGATGTTTCTAAAGAGAGGGTGGTTATTGTCTTTGAAGATATAGGAAAACTTATAAATATTCCATATCTTCCTATGGATAATTTAAAAACTCAGAAAGCCTTACATTTAAGATACATTTCACCCACCCTATTCCATGTATATTGCATTGCCCTAAAGTTTCTAAACCAATAGATTAAGAGGAGAAATTCATCCAGTTTTTGATCAAAAGATGGTCAAGTCTCTGAATTCTTTCTTGTTTAAATCAACCACTCATGACAGAGTGATCTTCAACAAAATTTCTCTATATGACAGAAAACATGAGAGGCATAGGTACTCTGTTACTGGCTAGGACTTTGACCTCCAAATGTTGCTTGGCACTACCTAAACAGCCACCTAATTTATACGACCTGTAACCCAAGGCATCCTGCTCCTCCCTTTACCCTGGACTCTTGAGGAGGTAAGGTTCAGGATTCTTCTGAAGTGGAAGATGGTCCAAAGCCATATTCTTACCTGAAAATGAAAAATCTCCAAAAGAGGCAATATAAAGCAAACAGGGAAATGATCCAAATTGGAAGTGAGGAAAAGAAATGGAGAGAGATCAATTTTTTAAAAAAAAATCCATGCTGAGGGCACCTGGGTGGCTCAGTGGGTTAAAGCCTCTGCCTTTTAGCCCAGGTCATGATCTCAGAGTCCTGGGATCGAGGCCCACGTTGGGCTCTCTGCTCAGTGGGGAGCCTGCTTCCACCTCTCTCTCTGCCTAGTTGTGATCTCTCTCTCTCTCTCTGTCAAATAAATAAATAAAATCTTTAAAAAAAAAAATCCATGCTGAAGGTAAACATGAATTCCTTTCCTGCTGCTTCCTTCCTCATCACCCAAGCCCAATTATGTGACCTTGTCTCACTTCCTGTATCAGGCATCTTTCTTGCAGAGAATGGAGAGGGGTGATGACAGAGGATTTCCTTCTAGAGGAGTCGAGTTCCCTCCAGAAATTAGAATATAAGGCCAATGGGAGCTATTAAAAAAAAAAAAAGTACAATAGGAAATCAAGCTAGCATGTTATAGAGCCAACTCCTCAACTCTCAACCACTGCTTTTACAACCTTTTTCTAAAATAAGATACCAAGTGTTGACCCAAGTTATATAAATTGCCAAAAAACTAAAGCTAATTACATATCACCAAGCCTCAACCTACTTTTTCCAATCTTTCTTCCTTTTAGCCCCCCTTCTACACTTCCTAAGCTCCAATCACATGATGTCCTCAGTAAATGAAACTCATTACCTCTTACACAGTAAAGGCTCAATAAAGATTTTCTGAATAAACAAATGGCTCTCTGTATCCTCTTAGAGTAGCTAGCATCATCCCAGATTATTGTCCCCATCACCACCACCACCTTTAGAAATTTTGCTCCTTCTCAAGATGCATACATTGACATCTTTTCCATGAAGTATTTTCCGACCCCATGAATTAAAACTTTCTCTCTTCTTTGTGCTCCCATATTGTTTGCAATACTATTATAAAGCTTGCTATATTCTTCATCATGATCTATGCCCACTCTCCTCTGAGGAGGAAAACCTGCCCCCACTGCATCACAATCAACAGAAACTGATTTCATGTGTTCAAAAGTTAGTTCAACCTACAGACAATATCTTACATACCTTATACCCTAAATTCATAATCCCCTTTGTTCTCTGGGACAAATATGGTGACTCCAATGTTTTGGTTTGATTTCTAAATAAACCTGAATACTCTTTCACAGGTGCATTTTGCATTGCTTTCTAGAACTCCCCTTGTTTTCAAAAAGTAAATGTGAATCTCTCCCCATGTATATTTGACCTCCCTTATACCTTTCTCCACTATGTTTTCAAAATATATACTTAAACTTCTTTTGAAAGTAGAAGTTTGTAAGTTTATTTCTTTGTATGTAAAAGGGTGTCCCTCTTCTTTGGATCCAAAAAACAATGCCCAGAAAGATCAGGGGCATCTTGGGGTTTATTTATATATAAAACAGAACCAAAATATAATAATCCTTAGCTCCTGGCTGGAAGATCATCCTCCTCATTTCTCTCGGTGTATTGACTTTTAAGTAAATGTTCAGTCTGTAGGCTTATTTTTTACAACAAGCTGGTGTTGCTAATGGGAGCTGAAAGAACACACATCCTAATGACAGTAGAGTGTGCTAAAGGATGGGAACTAAGTAAGCGTATGATAAGACCTTTGTCTTACTTTGACAGAGAAGGTCCCCTCCCTCTCTTCCCTCCTGCACCAAGAGATTCCAGCCATAGCTCCACCCCTCAGCTGCTTTCAGTTCTGAATGGCCTTTTGTCCTGTCAGGTAAGGGTTATAGACTGGATCCATCTGTTTGTCTAGTCTCTGTGTCACAACTCTTTTAAAAAGAAAAAGATTAAAGAAAAAAGAGGAAATAAAAGGAAAGAGTCAAAAAATTTAGCATGGATTTTTTTAACATTTGGAAGTCTCGAGCACAGAGTCATTCTAACAGAGAAGCTTTAATAGCAAGTAAACATTTAAAGAAACAGCCAAGAGAAGAGATTAGCCAGGTGTACTTGGAGACTCCACCAAGGCACAGAATTCAGGGACATCCCCCTCTATGGTACCACTTGTATGCCTGTATACAATAGACTCCAGAGGAGCAGGGAGCCTCACTTGGTAAGCTTATTATTGCTAGTACCTACCACAGTGAGAACATGGCAAGTGTTCAAAGGAAAGGAAGGAAAGAAAAGAGGAAGAAAAAAAAGAGGGTGGGGAAGGAGGGAGGGAGGATGGGCAAGGAGCATTACTTCGTCCTGTTTTGTACTGGAAGCAATCTTTGCCTTTTGAGTAACAACCACAATCTACCCTAGAGCAAGAGATTGGTCTCAGATAGCCATTACAGAGGTGTCTAAGTGTCTTGTTTCCTATCATAAGTCTTACATCTATATTGACTTCAGTTCCCCTCTCTTTTCATTTCATATTTTCCCTCAGATAATCTTTCCTTCTTGGAACATTTCAATGCTTGGTCATATTTACTGATAGTATTTCTAGGGATTGCTCCAATATATTACCGGGATTCTCAATATCCTCCTAGAAAATCTTCCCTTTTCACCGTAAGGTTGACAGAAAACAGTACAAGAATGTTCACACATTCTTCCAATGTGTATAGATTCTTCTTTAGTGATTCTTGGACGTAATAGAAAAACTTAGTTTTCAGCACATCTTGAGTACATGTCCTTATAATTTGAAAGATTATGTGTTTGGAAAATATAACTTAAAAGGCTACTGATTGGAAAATTATTTTTGAGACAAAAATTACATCAGTCATCTGGAATATAATTAATATTCTTAAATGATTACTTATTGTTTTGAAGGAAAAAAGAAAAGAAAGAAAAAACCTCCTCCTTGTTTTTAATTTTAAATTTAGTAAGTGTTAATGTTGAATGTCTTAAGTGTATGGTCTTCAAGTGATATAAAATTAAATCACTTGAACACAAACAGATGTGAAATTCAGTAAAGGTCAATTTTTTTTTCTTTTTGATCAGTGAATCAATTTATTTGAAACAATTTATCTAAAACCCTAACATCAGTTTTTTACAGCTCAACGATGTCAACTCACAAATTTGTTTTTGACAGTCTTGAATCAGCACAGGAAGATTTTGAATAACAACATGAACCAAGACTTATCCTGATGCCCATAAATCATTTCTGACATATATGTTCATAACAACAGGCTTCAGAAGAAAAGGGAACAGTGAAAGTTCTAAGAAACTGGGCAGGAATACTTCCTAACGTTCAGTGGTTTGGATGAGTTGCTAAATTCTAAGTTGCAAAAATATATGTAGTTTGCATGAAAAATAATAATTGTATTCACTATGTGGACAAAAAGTCCCTTTGAACATGCTCTACTTGGGGGTAATTTTGTGACTCAAAGAGTTCTTCACATTTCCCCAGGAATGCTTTAATCATTTCTCTCTTTTGCCTTTTAAAGACATCAAAAAAATCCTGTTATGTGTCATAAATGTGCATAGGTACTACAGATATTCAGAACATATATTTCCTGCCAAGTAATTAGGAGTGGAAGAGTCAGTCTCTGTGAGCTGAATGATGGTTTTCCCTATAGCTGAGAACAAGTCCCTTAAATCTCAATATTTCACAATCACTCTTTTTAATATTCATTAAGCAATCAATGTCCAAATCAAAGTATGGTGGTGTTGAAAGATTTTCTACATTTTCCAGTTCAGCCAAAGGGCACATTTTGGAGCAATAGTAGATTTAGGGACATTTAATGGAAATATATATAAATATTTTTAAATAATCTAAGCCCAAATCTTTACAACAAAGCCATGCCAGGAAATGTCTGAAATTAGGTACAGTTACTATAATCTGAATTTTGGGAGGAGTAAAAGTAATTTCTGTGTGCTCTGAAACCAGAATTAAGTACAATATCCTATATAAGTCACTCCTGGATGGGGCAATAATTTTTTTCTTCTGTATTTGCCATTATCTGTTCCCATACTTCCTTCTCTCATTCTACATATTACAGAGAAATCAGCAAATCTCTCCATTACCAAAACTTTAATCATTTCATTAATTTAAATGTATTTTTAGTCTGGAAGCATAAATTCATATAAAATAACACTCATCTACCCTGATCTTTATTTTCTGCTGCTTATAACATTTCTCGTCTGAAAAATTTGCCTTCTTTCTGTCAGCTATTATGTTAATTTTCATAAGTGAAGTAACTGCCTCTTCATTATTGGTTTGTATTTCTTATTTTTACTGAGGGTCTGAGAGTCTTTTTTGGCTTTATGTTTTTTTTCTAACCTGCAGTTCCTCCTGGCTTCACACAAATCTTAATTCTCATTCCACTTCTCTGAGAGGCCCCCCTCTGTCGATATTCTGTTCATTCTTCTATCAAAATTTAATATATCCAAGAACCTCTTAGATGACTTCTTCTTTCTTGCTGGGGACTTATCATTTAGAAAGCCTCTTCTAATCCCTCTTGAACCAAACTATCTATGCACTAGGACCACTGCTATGGATTGCACCACTTTTTTGGTTTAGTTGTATTTGAAATTCATTTCACAAAAGGCCAGCATGACATCTTCAAGTGCTTGGAGTTGCTCTCCTTTCCTTGTTTTGATTTTCAAGAACTGGGTATTCATACACTGTTCCCTCTGCCCAGAATGTCCTTTATTCCCTTCTTTCTCTGGCCAACTCTCTGTCATCCTCTAAAGAGATCTACTTAGTAATCACTTTTTCTCTAACGCCTTCCAGTCCTCCGTCTCTGTTCTTCCAGAACATTTGCACATGCCTCTGCTAACACCAAGCACGTCACACTAAAATTAATTATGTAGTCTGTGACTTCTTGAAGGAAACATTGTTGAACTTGAAGTCCCTGGTGCTTATCCAGTGTATTCATTCATCCATTTATTTACTCATTAAGTCATTCATTAAAAAACATTTTTCAAGAGCCTACTATATGCCAGCAGTCTTCTGGCTTCCAAAACTCAGCAGTGAAGGACACAAACAAAATCCCTTGGTTGTTCTCTGGAAGCTTTTATTTTAGTGAGATACAGCCTGACAAGGAGCAAGTAAACAAATAAATAAACATGACAATTTCAGTTGTTAACTGCTATTAGCAAAATATATAAAACAATCCAGTAATAATGTGGTGGGAAGGGTAATACAGATAGGATGGTAAGACAAAGCCTTTCTGGATGGTGATACTTGAGCTGCAGTCTGTATGACATGAAAAAACAGCATTAAGAACACCTGATTAGGGAGATGCAAATCAAAACCACAATGAGATAGCACGGTACACCTGTTAGGAAGACTATTATTAAAAAGACAAGAGGCAAAAAAAAAAAAAAAAAAAGACAAGAGGCAATGTGGACAGAAGGGAACTCTTGTATACTGTTTGTGGGAATGTAAATTGGTGCAGCCACTATGAAAAACAGTGTAGAGTTTCCTTAAAAAACTAAAAATAGAACTATCATATGATCCAGCAATCCATTTTGGGGTATGTATCTGAAAGAAATGAAATAACTGTCTTGAAGAAATCCGTATCTGAATCTATATCTGCAAACATACATAAACACAGACAGTGGAATATTATTCAGCCATTGAAAAAAAGAAGGAAATTCTGTTTGCAGCAACATAGAATGGACCTGGAGGGCATTATACTGAGTAAATTAAGTCAGACAGTGAAAGACAAATACTATATGATTTCACTTATATGAGAAATCTAAAAAAGTGAACTCAAAGGAACAGAGTAAAATGGTAGTTGCCAGGGCCCGAGGGGTTAGGGGAATGAGTGAAGGTGGTCAAAATATACAAACTCCCAGCTATCAGGTAAATAAGTTCTGGGGATATAATGTACAGCTTGGTGATTATAACAATACTGTATTATATATTTAAAAGATGTTAAGAGAGTAGATTTTAAACATCATCACACACACACACACACACACACAAATGATAGTTATGTTAGAGGACAGATATGTTAACTAACCTTATTGTGGTCATATTGTTTTGCAACATGTACATGTATCAAATCATCATATTATGTACCTTTAACTCCCATAGGTCATATGTCAAAATATCTCCAATAAAACTGGAGATAAAAGGATTCTGAAATTTTTTCTTTAAAAAAAATGAAAGATCTGGATGCAGTGTCTACAGGCCTTCTAGCAGGAGCAAGCTTGGCATGCCCAAAACACAGAAATGTTTAGGTGGGTAGATCATAGCAACTAAGAGAGAAAGAGAGGTAGGCTGAGTACAGATCAGGTATGGCCTTGAAAGCCATGGTAAGAGGTTTAGATTTTATTTTGGTGCAATTGCATGACCCTGGAGATCTTGAAAAACAGTCCTGCAAAGTGGCTTGCATTTAAAAACACAATTGTTACATACTTGTTGAAAGAATTCAATAAATTATTTTCCCTTTATTTCTATATCATCAACAAGTTCTTTGTGGCAATCTTTAAGTCTTGACTTGCTCCTTCTGTATTGGAAGAAGTTGAAGGAGAAAGCTGATGCACTACCCCTGATTTGCTGGCATCCCTCCTCCAGAGTCTATGTTCACTTCATTGTTTCGATCTTCAAGATTTCAAGATCTTCATGGTTTTGATCTTTAATCTTACTCCCACACTGTTCCCTTCTCCCAGAATGTCTTCTCTCCCCTCTTGTTTCTGACTAACTCTTGGTCATCTCACAAATAGACCTTCCAAGTAATCGACCTCTGATGATAGACTGAATCATCTAGTTGGTGGACGACAATCGTTGGTTCATATTTCTTGATTGACTAGAACTAATATTTCAGAACTTCTGCATAACAAGGATTTGAAATCTTGTTGTCTTTCTCCACCTCTGTTGTATTTTCTTCCCTATCCCAACAAGACAGCAGTCTTAGTTGCTGATACATTTTCCTTTATGTGTGCTCCACCAAAATTTAAATTAGGGCAAGTGGGAGGAGACAAGTGAATTGGGCAGGAATTCAGTTGTTGTACTATATCCAAGTCATAACCTCTGATCCACTTTTAAGGAGAAAAAGAATTGACTATTTTGGTCTCATCTGCCTGACTGTCCTGTCTACCCCAAAACTGGTTCCGGACTCAGAGGAAAGAAACAGGGTTTCTAAAATGCCAGCAATGTATAGAGCGATGTGGCTGAATGACATTAAATTGGAAGTTTGAGAACCTGCTAGACATGGGGTCTAGTTACAACTCTACTGCTAACAAGCTCTGAAAATTTAGGTGAGTCCCTGAAAACCAGTAACTAACTCTTACTCTATGTCAAACACTCATTAAGCACTACATAGATTATGTCATTTAATCTTCAAAACAATTCTGAGATAGATACAATTATTATCCTGTTTTACAAATGAAAACTGGGCACAGAGCTTCAGTCTGATAGCTGAAGTTTGAGCCCAGACAGCCTGACTCGAAAGCCTGGTTCAGCCTCTTCAAGTTTCCATTTTACTTATCTATAAAATGTGTGGATTAGACCAGATAATCTATAAGATGTCTGTTAACACTGAATTTCAGTGACACTCCCCGCTGCCTGGTCTACCTTCTCAAAGATGGCAAGTCCATCTTCAATGTTCTGAGTTGGGCAAAATTACCCCCACGTCTGCTGCCATTTATTTTTTGCATAGTCAGTCAAAAGCACACTATTCAGCTGAGTTGTAGCTGAATGTTTCCTCCACCCCTTTAAATAAATGTAAAGCTAATTTTATCAGGTCAACAAATCTGACCTACATATTTTTCCCAGTACTTATCATTTCAACTCTGTCTCTTACAAGTAGCTAATGACTCTAAAACTCAAATCTTATATTTTGGTAATATCTGTATCTACAACAACTCTCTATCCATATCTTCTTTCTCTTCCAAGTTATACACTTCACCTAGAAGAACCTATAACCCCACACTTAGTTTCTCACCCTGGACTTTAAAATCACATTTAGAAGCACATCACGCCCTATTTCCTATTATGTTGTTTATTCCCATGTGGCATACATGCAGCCTATATCCAACCGTGATTATTTGGGACCAGTCACATACTCTTTACCGACTGCTCTTGTTTAAAATTACTCATCCTGTTCTCCACCAAACTCTTAGTTCTGGGGAGTGGGTTGATGAGTCTTAACAGATTCTTCCTCCCAATTCAGATGTGGCCCTGAAAAACCAGTACATCTCCCGAATGACTACGTACAGCCTGCTCTGTGTAATCATAGCCCTGACCTCAGAGGCACTATCACACCTTTCCTCCTTTTAGAAATTCTAGCAGAATCCTCCCATGGCCTAACATCCTTGGTTTTCTTTTTATCTGTGAGTTACAGAGTGCTTCTGATTTTTTAAAGGCACACAGTCACACAACATGGTTTGACCCATCGCTCCTCTCCTCCTTCCAGAAACTCAAGCACAATCCTCCCACAGCTTAACATCCTTGGTCTTCTTTTTATCTGTGAGCTATGGAGTGCTTATGATTTTTTTTTTAAATGCACAGATTCACACAACATGGTTTGACCAAGAGAACTGATGGCCAGCTCTACTGAGTTCTGATTTTTTTTTTTACTAATGCTTTGCCATACTTTCTCAACTCTTGACATTAGTTTTTAATACATGCTAATAATTCAGAATCTTCTTTAACCTCTTTCTGACTAAACCGTCATGCTGCACTGTCTCTAGCACACATAATCGTCAATAAAAATAGCTAATATATGCTCCCTAAAAGGAGATAGAACTATTTGCAAGTGCCCCAAACTGAAACTAACCAAATGCCTATCAACAGTAGAATGAATAGATTATGGTATACTTCCAAAATGTAATACAATAAGATGAACAAGCCAAAACTAACTGCATGGATGAATCTCACAAATGTAATTTGAGTGAAAAAGGCCCAAGACAAAAATATAAAACTATATGCTTCTATTTACATGAAGAACAAAAGCAGATAAAAGCATCAATGCTGTTGAAAGTCAAGATAGTGGTTATCCCTGAGGGATAGTACCTAGAAGGGGACAAAAGGAGGCTCCCAGTATTAGCCATATCTTGTTCTTGATCCGAGTGCCGATTACAGGGAGTGATCTGTTGGTAAAAACCAGTGAGTCCTACACTTTAGGGTATAAGAACTTTCTATATATATTTAAGACTTTAATTTTTTTAAATGTAATAAACTAAAAAAAATTAAAAATTTTTAAACTGAAAAAACTAATTTATATTCTATATTAATGGCTTGCTTTTGTATCAATTAATGCTTATCTATCACATGTTTATGTGCTAATTTATGTCACCTACAGTAATAAAGCCAAATCCAGGATTCTAATGTAGACAGTCTGAGCGCTGGTTTAAATCTCTGCTCTGCTACTTTCTAGGTGTTTTGTTTTGTTTTTGCTGGATTTTCTTCTTCTGTTTTTACTTTTCTAATCCTGTTTTCTCATTCATAAAGTGAAGGCAGTAACAGTAGCTAATTCCAAGGTTTGAAGTAAGTATTAAATGGACAAATCCTGGCAATGGACTCAACATACAACCTACCATGTAATAAGTGCTCAATAAACCTTTACTGAATTATAGTTTCTGGTTTATCTTTCCTAGAAGTACTAATCTTTTATAAATTGAAACACTGGGAGAGAGTCCACAAGCCCTTTTGCCTTCAGATATTAGATAGAGACTACAGAAGGAAGAAGCATGCCATGCTGTGCACGGAAATGAATGAATAACTTACTGGCAGAACGAAGGAAGGAGGAATGAATGAACCAAGGAAGAATGTCATGCCAGCACGTAAAGATGGTAACTAGATAAGAGTACGACTGGAAGCAACTCTAAAACCATCAAGATACATCATCATCCTCAGATTTTCTAAAAGAAAAATTAAGGTGAAGGGGGGAATACAATCTGCTTCTCTAGGAACCCTGACACGCGTAATGGTTGTACTGTCCACACATGGCAGGCCACTTGCGCAGTGGTAAGAAGACTGATTCAGAGACAGAGCACCAAGATTTAAGCCATGGCTACTGATATCACAGATATTTGCCCAAATAACCCCCTTCCTCCGCTTCCTCACCTATATGATAACGGTGGTATACATTGTAACCACCTCATCGTTTCAAGTTTAAAGCAGTTAATATTGCTAAATAGCTTGTAATAGTTGGCATATTAAAAATACTAATAACTATTTGTGAAAGATAATAAATAAACATGCAGGGTTTATTCTGGAAAAAATTATAAAGTCAAAACTTGGTTCTATTCTTTGTTTTCTTCGAAGTACCTCCACCTGTTCTTTCCATGCTCCCAACGCACACAAACCAGATCCTGATAACTCAAAATCCTCTGAAAAATATTCCACCCAGACCTGCCTCTTACCCATCCCCTCCCTGGGATCTTTATAAAATGTACTTGTGCTCTCTGGCTCATTCCACTCAATGTGGAATTAAAAGCAATCCTTTGTAAGAGATAATAGTGGATAAATTTTTCCTCAGATAACATTTCTGATTTTACCAGAGCTTCCTGAAATCTACCTCATAACCCAATGAAGTGAGACAAATGGTACAAATTTCCAATACCATTTTGTGCTGACTGGGACATATTTTCAATCAGATAAATCATATTGCTTAAATTCAATAAAAACATGACTACCTCTTATACCCTGACTTTTGGGGAGCTATAAATTGCAAAGTAAAAATAATTTTCTCTTTTCTATCTTTTTGCATCCAAATAGAGGGGGAAAAGTGTAAAACTAAGAAAAGGAATATATTCTGATTTTTCTATTGAGTTTTAATTTCCTGGGGGAACTGCTATGTTCAATCCATTCTCTCCCATGTTGAAAACTCTGTATTTCCTAATACTCTTCAAGCCTGGGAGATAGTCGCTTCCTCAACCTCACCCTGAATTTCCCTGATTGCTTCCAGGTGCAGCCTCATGGCACCCAAGCATTCACATACATATGCACACATTCACAGGAACACACGCATACACACACACACACACACACACACACGGCTGCCTTTCTATCTCATTTCCTGCCCCATAATCCATTTTCCCAAATGAAAAAAAAAAAATAATAACTTGATGATGTAAGATGCACAACCTAGACCTCAGTGGTAGCCCCAGAGTCACAAAAGAATTTAGTTAAAAACTGAAGTCAGGGGCACCTGGGTGGCTCAGTGTGTTAAAGCTTCTGCCTTCAGCTCAGGTCATGATCTCAGGGTGGGAACCTGCTTCCTCCTCTCTCTCTGTCTTCCTCTCTGCCTACTTATGATCTCTCTCTCTGTCAAATAAATATAAAATAAAATAAAATAAATAAAATAAAATAAAATAAAATAAAATAAAATAAAATAAAATAAATAAAATAAAATAAAATAAAACTGAAGCCAGCCTGAGTTACAGAAGCTCAGGTTTTATTGACTACACAATGCTTAGGGATCACAGAAGTTAAAAAAAAAAAATGATAACCCACATTCAGTTCAGAAGACCAGCTGCTGCAGTCTTCAGACTAGTTCTCAGGGTGGCTGAGTCAGTCAAGCATCTGACTCTTGATTTAGGTCCAGGGTGGACTTCATGCTGGGCATGAAGCTTACTTGGGATTCTCTCTCTCTCCCTCTCTCTCTACCCCTCCCCACTCACTCTCTTTTTCTAAAAAAAACAAAAACAAAAACAAAAAAAACAAAAACAAAAACAAAAACAAAAAAACTTACTTAATCTGCAGCTGTACTTTAGTCCAAAATGGCATTGACAGTGTTATCAGTGGGCAGAAGGAAGTCTCAGACTTTTTTTTTTTTTAAGATTTTATTTATTTGACAGAGAGAAACACAGCCAGAGAGGGAACACAAGCAGGAGGAGCGAGAGAGGGAAAAGCAGGCTTCCCGCCGAGCAGGGAGCCCAACGTGGGACTCGATCCCGGGTCTCTGGGATCATGCCCTGAGCCGAAGGCAGTCGCTTAACCAACTGAGCCACCCAGGCGCCCCGAGAAGTCTCAGACTTTTGAGTGGTGGTGTATTCTAGAGGTCCACTCTTCTCTCTCTCTCTCTCTCTCTCTCTCTCTCTCTCACACACACACACACACACACACACACACACACAAAGCCATAATCACAAAAAATGACTAGGAAACACTCTGCAGATTAACTTAAAGGTGTATCTGATGGTGGGAACCTGCACTAACCAGTGATCAGAAAGTACCAGATACAAATAATTACCCATTTGTACATAAAGAAATCAGTTCCAAAGAAGCTGAATCAGGCCAAGACTGAAAGGTGGTTCAGGACATCCAGTATAGAACCTTCTCCTTCCTTTAATCTCTGGGAAGGAAGGACTGCTTGAAATGCCTTCAAAAATCCCTTCAATATTTTGGACTTCATACATACAGCTAACACATGGATATTCTGTGATTACTATGCTGTTTCAAAAATCTAAACCCTTAGAGTCTCAGGGAGGCAATCTACCTAAGGTTGCCTCATTGGACAAGAACCATAGGCTACGGAGGTCACATTGTCCTGTCCCTTTCCTCCACACTGACTCAGCCCCAAATTCCCTCCCAGCAGAAGTCCACAAGCAACCTCAGCCCCCTTCATTCTCTTGCTCACCTCTGGATTTTCCATCTATTCAAGATCCAGCCCAACCCCCAATGCTCTCATTCCTTCATAGATTTATTTTTTTAAGTATCTTATTTATTTATTTGAGAGAGAGTGTGTGAGTTAGAGCATGAGAGGGGAGAAGGTCAGACGGAGAAGCAGACTCCCCAAGGAGCTGGAAGCCTGATGTGGGACTCGATCCTGGGATTCCAGGATCATGACCTGAGCTGAAGGCAGTGGTTTAACCAACTGAGCCACCCAGGCACAGTGAAAGAAAAGTATAGAGTGGGACTCTGGCTTCTATACCTGTGGGAAAAAACAGATTGAATGTTTGCACACCCATGGCCAAAAGCAATGTTGCCCTTGACCTGGATGAGGCCCCTACACCATGACCTATCCTTTAGAGGGCTCATTCTGGCCCCTTCCCACCATCACCTTCCCAAGTCAAGAAACTCATGGAATCAAACTTGCTCATGTAGAACCTATGCCTCCCTTTACCAAAAAGGCTCTGGGTATCTGGGACCCTGGAATTCCTTACCCAGACATCACTGGGCCTGCTTCCAAGGCCAGAATTAAGTTCTTGGGCATATGTGCCTCCTGAAAGCAGATAGCACTGGCCATTTGCACCTCTCAGGGCAGAAGAACAGCTAAGTGACTGCTGTATTTAGGAACTATGGGCACAGCTTTGACGTGCCCACACATGTTTGGTGAGGTCCCTCTTAGTCCAAGAGAGTTCTCTGGTGGTAAGAAAGAAAAGGTAAGCAGGCCAAGTCTCAAAATGTCAAGGTGCCACATTTTAGCATAGAACTCTGAGATGTATGAGAATTAGGAATTTGTGCCTAGCCTCCCAGGTCAATATAAAAGTATATTTGTTAAGGAAGGAGAACAGAACAAATTTTATTTAAAGATTACTCACTTGTATTATCATTTTTTAATAGACATAGTTTGTGGGCCTCAATTTGCACTCTTGTTCTGGAGACAATGTTAGGGGGAGACCTGCTGAAAGGCTTGTTTTCTTAAAGTTCATTGTCTGAAGCTCGAGAAACTAACTTCTGCAAGAGATCTACTTCTAAAAAGTCTTAAGTCACCATTAAACTCTTTAGAGTTCTCTAGGACCAACAGCATTGCTCTTCAAGACAACATGGTACCCAAAAAATACCATTGCCATCTGTCCCATCAGGATGTGCCTCAGTTAAGCTTCAGGACTCAGTCCTGAATCAAATATCTTCTCTGCTTGCCTTCCTTTTGTATCACAAGCTAAAACTCCACTGACATCATTTGTACTTAAGCCAGAATCAAATTCCCATTATGCTGTGTGTCTCTGAAACATAGATATAACAGGAACGAAAGTTAAAATCACATCTACTCTCCACTTCTGCTTGCTCCCATTAAGAAGTATAATGTCATGAATCCTGAAAAACTAACATTATGAACACTAAAGTAAGTGAGTAAGGAAGAAATACCGGATGAACTGAAAGCCTACCTGGCTCAGCACTGGAAAGGGCAGAGGTATACTTGAAGGATGAATTATATGGGTTGGAAAGGAAGAAGGGGAAAGTGAAAGAAACAATGACAAAGACAGAGTTGGAGCAAGGCAGGTCTGGACAGAGTTGAGAGTGAGAGAGGAGAAAAATTTGGAAGCAGCTGCCATGTGGATGAGATATTGAAAAAGACTAGCTGTAGCAGATTAGAGGTTGCCACCAATGTTGCCACCACACCTACCAACAGGGAGATTCTTCTTCAGTTCCTTTGAATCTGTCACTTGCTTTGGCCAATAGAATGTGACAGAAGTGATGTGGTGTAACTTCCAAAGCTGAGCCTAGAGAGATCTGCGGTGGTCACTTATACAACCTTGAAACGGTCCTTCTTAGAACCTGGTTGCCATGATGTGAGAAGCCCAATTTCAGAGAGTGGCCAAAATGAAGAGAACCAAGACATTCTGACATAACACCTCAACTGAGCTCACGGCTGACAGCCAGCACCTACTGCCAGCCCCGTGAATGAGCCATCTTGGGGGTTCCAGTCAAATGAGTTTCCAAATGACTGCAGTACCTGCCAACAGCATGAGAAGAAAACTACCATCCAGCTGATCTCATTAACCTGGTTATGGATGTTAAGCAACTAAATTTGGGGCAGTTTCCTATGCAGCAACAGATAACCAAAATGTGGGGAAAGATTTGCAAGACACTTAACTGGACATTATGAATGTATTCTCTCTGTGTGTTCTCAAGAGACTGAACTGAAAAAGAACTGATTTGCTTCAGTTATTCTAGATATCAGCTTGATGCTGAGATGAAGCAATGAGATCTGAATGCCTTACACCGGGGCACCTGGCTGGTTCAGTCAGTGGAGCATGCCATTCTTGATCTGAAGGTTGTGAACTCAAGCCCCACATTAGGGCTAGAGTTTACTTAAAATAAAATAAAAATATACCAAATAAATAAATGAATAAACACCTTATATGGCCTGTACAATTAATACCAATGAAAAGCTCTGAAAAATTAGCACAAAAATCCGGCTTTTCACACCCATGCAGAAAGTAGTGGATTTTCATGATAACTACTCAAAAAATTAAAAATGCAACAAGACAAAAAAGACAATTTAAAAGAAAGTCCCCAGTGATCCATAGAATTCACAGTGAAACAGTCAAAATTCCATGATTATCTCAATAGCCCCTGACACAGAACACTACCCACCAACCATTTCACCATAAAGGAGGTAGACACTGCGAATCCCCCAACTGGTATACTATCCTTACTATCCTTAACAGAACACCCAGTTGTCACACCTAGACCATGCCAATATGTGGGTTTGCTAAAAAAAGAAAAAAAAAATCTAAGGTCTCCAGGATATACGGGTTCCTATGAACTGCTGAGCCTCGATGTCCGGAAGGAACATGCATTTGTGTATTTGAGACAGAGTTAAAGCATTCCAGGAGCCATACCCATTCAATATAGGTGATAATCACACACTGTGGGATTCCTGTTCCTTCACCCAATCCTTCTGGCCACTTGGAAATGACCACAGCTGCAATGAGTCAGTGCTATTTAATAACAGTGTACAATGTTGCCAAGTTTAGGTCAGTAGACTTGTTATTTTTCTATGTGCAATTGAGATACTTGGCTTGTTTGCCTCCTGGACAGCCACACCCACATGTTTAAAGATACTCAGCTTTAGTCAGAGCCAAGTCATATAAGCACTGAGCTGGTGTCTTCTTTCAAGCAGGAATTGGAGTCAATGGCTAATTCGAAGTAAATAGTTGCCCACCCTTCAGATAAACCACTTGGTTCTATCACTGAAAATAGTCTGCCTTCTCCAAGAGCAGAAAGACCAGCATTTCCAACTAAGGTCTGCACCATGTAAATTCTAGCTGCTACCTTCTCCTTCCTCAGCCAAACTCTAAGGCCGGCGGGAAGCAACTGGAGTCCCAGAAGATCCAATTATTTTGCAAGACATTACTCTGAATGTGTCTATGAAGGAGTTTTTGAATGAGATTAATGGTTAAATTGGTAGACCAAGCAAAGCAGATTGTCCTTCCTAACGTGGGTGGGCCTGATCCAACCCATTGATGATTTAGAAAGGCTGACTCTTCCCCAAGTAAGACAGAATCCTCCTGCCTGATGACATTCAAGCTAAACTATCAGCTCTTCTTGGCTCTATAGCAACCTGCTGGCCTTTGGACTGAGACTGAAACATCAGCTTTGCAGATTTTAGACATGTCAGCCTCCGTAATCATATATGGCTTCCAAGACAAAAAAAAAAAAAAAAAAAAAAAAAAAAAAAAAAAAAAAAAAAAGAAAGAAAAAAAGAAGAAGGAAAGGAAAAAAGGAAGGAGGGAGCGGGGAGAAGGAAAGAGGAAAGGGAGGCATGTGCCTGGAGGGAGAAGGAGAGAAGGAAAGGAAGAAAGGAAGGAAAGAGCCTATTGGTTTTATTTTTCTGAAGAACCCTGATCAACACATTCCCTTTATCTTCCCTCACATCTCTGTAAAGAGTCGCTTCATTAAATTATTTTTAAAGCCTCCTGAGTCCACCTCTTGTATCTGCCAGGCCCTATTTGATACGTGAGGTTTTCCTTTTTTCTTTTTTTCACTTCACAATGTCCAGAGGTAGGCAATCCCATTCCAATACAGGAGATCCACCATGTTGCTCCTTTTTTCTCCTATCTCATCATCCTTAACAAATGATTTTCATCACTATGAGTTTATAAGATATTCCATATTCTAGAGGGATAACAGGTAAGGGATCAAGAGTTTTCTCCTAGCAAGGCTTTATTCAGAAATGTAATTTAGGGGGCACCTGGGTGGCTCAGTTACTGTCTACCTTTGGCTCAGGTCGTGATCTGGGAGTCCCTGGATCAAGCCCCACATCGGGCTCCCTCCCTGCTCAGCGGGAAGCCTGCTTCTCAGAACCTCTCTTACTCCCCCTGCTTGTGCTTCCTCTGTAGCTGTGTTCCTCTATGTCAGATACATAAATAAAATCTTTAAGAAAAAATAAATGTAATTTTTGCCTCCCCATAATTTTATTCCATATCTTCCTAGGCAGAATCATGTTTAATGGCCCTCCTACCTACAAGGAGGCTCAAAACATTGAGCACATTGCTTCCCAGGCTTTATGTTAGAAAGACAAGGGATGCAGGGGCTAGATAGCATCAAAGTTCTCAACCCTCAGTACCTGCTATATGGGTGCTGCTGGAACCCTGTAACCACTTTCCGCATATGCTACCACTGCTCTCAGATCTCTTTAATACATAATCCCTAAAAAGTAGAAAAAAGAAACTTTTCCTCCTGACCTACCTGCAAGAGTATTGTCCTTTTTGTCGTCATCCTTGTGTTTAGACCCTACTGTCAATGCAGCTCTCCTCAAAGTCTGCAGAGAGGGACATAACTGACCCACGGAAATCAGAATCTGGGCGCCTGGGTGGCTCAGTGGGTTAAGCCTCTGCCTTCGGCTTAGGTCACAATCCCAGGGTCCTGGGATCAAGGCCCTCCTCCTGCTCTCTGCTCAGCAGGGATTCTGCTTCCTCCTCTCTCTCTCTCTCTCTGCCTGCCTCTCTGCCTGCTTGTGAGCTCTCTCTGTGTGTCACATAAATAAATAAATAAATAAATAAATAAATAAATAAATAAATAAATAAAATCTTAAAAAAAAAAGAAATCAGAATCCTCTTGGCAGGCAGAGGAAAGCAAAAGTCTGGAAATCCTCATACATGAATAATGTGTATGCCATATTTTAATTCAGAATTTGAGCTGCTGATAACTATCACAACATCTTAGAGCTGATGATCCTACCTGTAATTATAGTATGTAATCAGCACCTACAAGCACCAAAACTCCAAACAAAGAAATTGCATATGTCATTTTTTTCTGCCAAGATTTCTAATATCATTATGGTCACAAAATGGCTGCCTTCTCCCCAAGCATCACATCTATGTTCCGGATAGGCTTTATTGAACAGGAACAGGAGAAGCCCTCCCTCCATTCCCAAAGAGAGAGAGAAATGTATTACTATTATTATTGTTGTTTTAATTATTATATATTAATAATTATCTAGAGTGTGGCTTGTAGAAAGCTGAGGTAACTGGCACCAAACTTCCAATTTACTCCTCTGGCCCTTTAGTGTCCTTCATAATCAGCTCTCTGGGCAATTGCTTCCTATTACTTAACAGATAAAGGAATACTCCAGCACAAAAAGTTATATTCAGGACAGAGGAATATAAGACAAGCAAGCAAGGAAGCTGGACATTTGTCACTGAATTCAGCTCTTGGCTTGTGGTGTTCTTCCCAAACATCTTAGTTGTACTTAAGTATTCTTCACTAAGGGCACTCTAATGCCTAGCTACCAAGATGGATAGTTTAGCAATACTGGCCCAAAATTTTCTGAGGTCAACATTCCAAAAAGACCCCCTGCATTTTGAAAGATCACTGTATCACTTCTAATATAATGACCAAGGAGATATTTGGAAACTAGTTTAGAGAATCAGAAGCTTCTTAAAAAAGGTAAAGCTCTAATATCAGTAAATATACCTTGATTTTTCCCAATATAATACCTTCAGATAGATAACTAACACCTCACCTTAGTGTTTTCCAGAATTACAGAATTATTGTTCTATTGTAATAGACCATATTAAATAAACAGTCAACCAAAAAATACCTTTAATAGTATCATTACCAAAAAACCTTTAATAATATCATTATTAATCTGCTCAGCATAATTCTTGATATTTATTAAAGTTTATTAATATTAATATTGTTATGTTAGGTAACTTGGCATTATAAACCAACAGAAAAGAAGTCATGCAATGAGATTCCCGATTCCTTCCAATCTGTCCGTTTATTGTTTTTATATCTGTGCACTTTAATTGTTGCTGAAACCCAGCTGTTTTCTGTGCATACTACCATGCCATGCCTCCTTAAAACAACTGTAACTTCTCTTGATTAACCAAGAGTAGAATGACTTATTAGGCCAATAAGTGTTCCAAATTATTGACACAAAAAAGTGGGTATAGCAGATGGCAGTGGAGTTGTATGGTATTTAAAAGGCATATATCCAAAATGTATGTCAGTCTCTGGACATCAAAATTACGAAGGTATAATTTCTTTTATTTGAAATTTACATTTTAAGGGAAGTACTTTCATGTAAAAGCAGGTAAATCTTTTCAGGCCACTGCCAAGCCTCGTTGCTTGGCAATCTTTTACTGTCTTAAAGATCCTAGCTGACTACCTTGAAGTGCACATAATGTACATAAATGATATATACCTTATGTCTATTTTACATAATCAGGAAGCATTTTCTCCTTTAAAAAAAACTGGTCTCAAAAAAAAAAAAAAAAAAAAACTGGTCTCAGGCCGCCTAGGTGGCTGAGTTGGTTAAGCGACTGCCTTCGGCTCCAGTCATGATCCTGGAGATGCGGGATGGAGTCCCACATCGGGCTCCCTGCTCGGCGGGAAGCCTGTTTCTCCCTCTCTCACTCCCCCTGCTTGTGTTCCCTCCCTGGCTGTGTTTCTCTCTATCAAATAAATAAAATATTAAAAAAAAACTGGTCTCAACATTTATGAATCATTTGAAATGTATACAGGATAAAAAAAAAAAAGGTGAGCAAGAAGAATTACCAGAGAGATATACAGAGAATATTCGAGTCGCAAATTTAAGACAGCAACCCCTCTGAATTCTGATAAGAATCATTATATTCTTCCTTACAACAGAGAATTGTTTAGTACACTATAACAAATTTTTATTTCTTAGAAAAAGTGGCTGCAAAACTTTCAGCACACATGTTACATGCAAATACTCCCCAATTATAGCCAACTCATCAGCTGTGACAGGGAGTACACTCAATACAAAGAACAGTATAGCACCATCTAAGACCAGTAAAAGAAAACATGATTGTGCCAGTATCATGCTGTCTTGATGACCACAGCTTTGTAATATAGCTTGAAGTCAGGCACTGTGGCGTCTCCAGCTTTGGTTTTCTTTTTCAACAGACCCATGGATCAGTGGAACAGAAGAACAGAAGAAATGGACCCTCGACTCTGTAGTCAACTAATCTTCAACAAAGCAGCAAAGAATATCCAGTGGAAAAAATATTTATCTTCAATAAATAGTGCAGGGAAAATTGGACGGCCATAGGCAGGAGAATGAAACTGGACCATTCTCTTACACTATACACAAAGATAAACTCAAAATGGATGAAAGACCTAAATATGACACAGGATCCATGAAAATCCCAGAGGAGAACATGGGCAGCACCTCTTTGACCTTGACTGCCAGCAACTTCTTGATGACACTTCTCTAAAGGCAAGGGACACAAAAGCAAAATTGAGCTGTTGGGACTTCATCAAAATAAAAAGTTTCTGCACAACAAAGGAAACATTCAAGAAAACTAAAGACAATCTGCAGAATGGGAGAAAATATTTGCAAATGACATATCAGATAAAGGACTAGTATCTATAAAGAACTTATCAAACTCAACACTCAAAGAACAAATAATCCAATCAAGAAATGGGCAGAAAGCATGAACAGACATATCTCCAAAGACATCTGAATGGCCAACAGACACATGAAAGAGAGCTCAACATCCCTCAGGATCAGGGAAATATAAATCAAAACCACAGTGAGATACCACCTTACACCAGTCAGAATGGCTATAATTAACAAGTCGGGAAATGACAGATGTTGGCAAGGATGCAGAGAAAGGGGAACCCTCCTACACTGTTGGTGGGAATGCAAGCTGGTGCAGCCACTCTGGAATAATTTTTTTTTTTAACCCAACATGATTAATCCAGCTATCATCTACCTAGCACTTCTTTGTGTCAGGTATTATTGTAAGTGCTTAACATAAATAACTTACTTAATCTCCCCAAAAACCTTGTATGAAAAGAACTATTATTGTCCTTATTTTAAAGATAAAGGAGCCAGAAACAGGGAAGTTAAGTAATTTTGCTCACGGTCACCAGCTAGAAATTAGCAGTCTGTCCCCAGAGTCTGTGATCTTACCTATTATGCTGACCCAAAGGTATGCATTCCACCATAAAGAAACTCATGATCTTACTGTGAGGAGGAGGAATGCACACACACACACACACACACACACACACACACACACACACCAGATGAAAAAGATGTGAGAACAGTCACAAGGAATAGAATTAGATTGCAAAGTAAAGTACTAACGGTTAAGTGGCCCACTATATTAACAAGAAAGGCATTTTAATCAGAGAACATCCCAATTATGTTTTCATTAGAGACAAAAAATGTAAATGCATCCTTGATTAATAGTTTCTTTAAATTTGTAATAAAATGGGGTGTGATAAATGTTTCAAAATTGTGTCTAAGAGTTCTACACTTATGCTAAAAATTAGGATGGATTAATAAAGAGCAGGCTTAATCCTCTCTATGTGTCAGGAACTGGCCAGCACCGTTTTCCAGCTCTTTCAGGAGGCAGCTCTCTGAATTTTATCTTACTGGTTAGAAAAATAGCCTCCCCTGCCAATAATTTACTAGGGATAAGAAGTTTCTAATAGAACAGCATGGCCTTACTAAGCATGCACTAGCTGTAAGAACACACTACTGATAAAGAGACCAACTTGCCTGGGTTTGCCCAAGACCTTCTCAAGTTTAGCACTAAAAGTCCCTATTCTTGGAATCCCTCTTTTCCAACGATCCTGGAACAGTTGGTCATCCTAAGAGCCAGTGCTATCTTTGACCTTGGGAAGGCAGCTGAAGGGTGAGGCAAAGAACAGGGTCTTCTGGAAAAGATGCTTATATTCCAACTCAGCCTCTGCCATTTGCACCATGATCTGGGACAAGTCACTTAACCTTTGAGACCTCATTTTCTTTAACTGTAATATGAAGATAACTGTCCCATAACTTTTTGAGAATTTAATAAAAAGTTCCTGGAAAAGTATCACATAAAGTAGTTGCCCAGCAAATGGTAGGTATTACAACTATATTCCAGTAATGCAAAAATCAAACTGTCTAGACAGGTTTTGTTCTTTTTTTTTTTTTTTAAATGCGGAGGAGGTGTATCTATGACCGTGATTATTTCAGCTTTTAAAAAGTTGATTCATTTGACGGGATTTTTTTTGTTAAAAAATCCATGTTGACTCATGCCCGATTGTTTTAAGATCAAGCACTTTCAGAACTCATTTATGAGTAAAATTCAAACCATCTTTCCTAAAGTAAATATTTAAATTCAGAAATAATTGCCTATATTCCCAGAAGCATTTTTCTTTCAGTGGAATTTTAGGGAGAAAGAGGTATGCAGAAACAAAATTATCCAATACGTCCGATTATCTTAGTCAAATGATAATGTTTTACACTAACTTAGATTTTTATCTAACAGAACTCTGGTTTATACTGAGTATATTTTAGTGTTAGAAAAGAACCAATAGATAATCCTATGCTTTAAATTATTTGCATTGACCTATCAGTTTCCTAGAATAAGATCCATTATATACTATGATTTTTATTTTTGTATTGATACTAATTTATTTTCACCACTTTTGTGTTCTATGCTGTTCTCCAAATACCTAACATAATTTTCTATAGTTGAATTTTTAATTCCATACATTGAAGGCATTTTTATTAATTAATTTTAAAATTCAATCTCTGACTTTCCATCTTCACTTGCATATGGGCTTCAAGCCTGGAGGGAAGAGTAATGTCCTAGAATCTGTTTTATCTACATGAGAAGCCTTTTCTCTTCCACAGAATAGGACACTGAATAAGAATTTTCATATCTCAAACCAAAAACTTTTATTGCTAAAATTGTTTTTCTATTTTATTTTTGAGAATCATTTTACATTCGAGCTCATAAAATTTTCAGTTTGTAACATGATACAATTCAAGCTAAGCAGTCAAAAGATTCTAAGAAGGAAACTTGAATTGCTCAGAGAAAGTGCGAAATCCCATGTGTTACTAAAATCAAAGGACTGCCTTGATCAAAATTTTCTGAATACGTTGCAAGTGGATAATTCATTTTAAAAACTCCCCACCCACATTGTTCTCTGAAGCATGTCTCAAAGTCCCAACCCTCTCATTCCTTAGCACAGAATACATGTTGGTTTCTTTTTCTCAACATGTGCTTTTTTTAAAGTCAAATATATAGCATTCGATCTTGGGACATTACAGGAAATGTGATTTAGATTCTTCTCATTACCACAACATAAAACACACACATACAAAAAAAAAAAAAATCCCCTCTCCTTACTGGCCATGTTCCTTCTTAAATACCAGCTCTTTAAATAGACTCTGTCAATACGGTAAAAAATAAAGGACTACATTTCCATTCACACACACACACACACACACACAAACACACACAAAATTTTGTATCATGTCTTTATTTGTTCCCTCCCTCCCAGATTTCTGATAATTTTAGGACCTGTCAATGATCACTTAAAGCATATTCAACCCAGGGGTCTGAAAATTTGAGCATGTTTCAAATTGGATAGAGAAGATTTTGCATAAAAGTCTTTCTCTTCCTAATATATTGTACTTGTAAAGGGACACATTAGATCTGTTAGATGCAAATATTCACTAATTGAATTTGTTGCCAATGTTACAAGCAAATTACAAATGGCTGATATGGAACTTCAGGAGCACTAAGACTCATTGAAGTGCCTTAGTTACTCAGATGCTTTTAAAATGTACATAGACAATGAGTCTTGGAAAACTGCATCAAAAACTAACGATGGGGTGCCTGGGTGGCTCAGTTGGTTAAGGGACTGCCTGCAGCTCAGGTCATGATCCTGGAGACCCGGGATCAAGTCCCACATCGGGCTCCTTGCTCGGCGGGAGGCCTGCTTCTCCCTCTCTCACTCCCCTGCTTGTGTTCCCTCTCTGGCTGTGTTTCTCTATGTCAAATAAAGAATAAAATCTTAAAAAAAAAAAACTAACGATGTATTTTATGGTAACTAACACAACATAATAAAATTTTTTTAAACATTTAAAGACCAAGAAAAATAAAAATAAAAAAATAAAATTTATCATGTTGCAATTCCATCTACTCAACTGAGTCAGCCAAGCAAAAACAAATCTCCCTGAGTGCCTAAGAGAGCTGGTCATAATCTATAGCTCAGTTTTGATCTTTAAGAGAAAAAACAAATCTAACAATACAGATTGCTCCACCTATTCTCTGGTACCCTCAAGATTTCAAACTTCCATAACATCATACACCCACCACCACCATCGCCAAACAGAATTCATTTGCTGGAGGGACAAGGGCAATGGGTAGGTTTCTGAGAGGTCATGTTGAGACATTCCATTTTCAAGGTTTAACTTAACTCTTTTCCAAACTGCTGTTTATTGGCAAAACGAACTGAAAGTCCATTAAGACTTTCTCTCCTTCCACTTCTGGCTATGAAATGTGGCTTCATTCTCAGAGGTAGATAATTCAGCCTAAAAGACATCAGAGAAAAAAAAAAACAAAACAGCTCTACTCTCTTCATCTAGTACTTGTTACAGTAGGTACATAATCCCTGCTGATATCCTGACAGGATTTTTAAAAAGGAAGATTTTTGAAAATGATGAAAGTACATATTATTTTATCACTTTTCTTCATTTATCACTCTTCAGTGAAATCTTACTGTACATTTTAGAGAGCCTTAAAACTGGTTTCTTGTAGAAAGAAAATTTAAACATTTCTAGGTATGTTTAATGTTTGTCCACAACAAATTTAAGATTTAAGAGCTTAATTTATGGGGCGCCTGGGTGGCTGAGTCGGTTAAGCGACTGCCTTTGGCTCAGGTCATTATCCTGGAGACCCGGCCCCACATCGAGCTTCCTGCTCAGCGGGAAGCCTGCTTCTCCCTCTCTTACTCCCCCTGCTTGTGTTCCCTCTCTGGCTGTGTTTCTCTCTGTCAAATAAATTTTTAAAATATTAAAAAATAAAAAATAAGAAATCAGCATTTTGTGTCACCCAGTAAAAAAAGACAAGAAAAAGATTCAAGGGATCATATGGTAAACAGAATAATGGCTTCCCAAAGATGTCCATGTTCTAATCCCTAGAACCTGTGAATATGTGACATTACATGACAAAAAGAAATAAGTTTGCTATTCAGATGACCTTAAAATAGGAAGATCTCCTGGATTGGCTGGGTAGGCCCAATGTTATCACGTGGGTATTTAAAAGTTAAAAAAAAAAAAATAGGAAGGGAGTCAGAGAAAGAGATGTAACAAGGCAAAGGAGTCAGAGAGATGCTATACTGTTGGCTTTGAAGATGGAAAGAGGGCCCCAAGACAAGGAATATGTGCCTGTAGAAGCTGGACAAAGCAAAGAAACAGATTCCTAGAACTTCAAGGAAAAAATGTAGCCATACCAATACTTCGATTTTAGCCCAGGGTCAGACTTCTGTCCTATAGAACTATGAAATCATATAGTTGTGTTGTTTAAAGCCACTAAGTTTGTGGCATTTTGTTAGGCAGTAAATAGAAAACTAACACAGAACTATTCCCAAGAATTAAGAACAAATAAAAGGATAAACAGGATATTCAATAAATGTTTGTTGAAAGAAAGAAAAAATTAGTGAATAAAGGAATATGGGGCAGGGAGTAACCATATTATGGGTCCATCAAACACAAGAAAGTCTTTACCAGTCACACAACTTGATGATAACAAGTGATCCATGGTCATGTTAGCATCATCTCCCCTGAACGTTCCCATTCTATTGAGTGTGGTTAAAACCTGTGTGGCAAAGATTATGTGCAAAAAAAAAAAAATAAAAACCATTTAAGCAGCCAGCTCTTGATTTCAGCTCAGATCATTATCCTGAGGTCCTGGGATTGAGCTCAATGTCAGGCTCCATGCTCAGTGGGGAGTCTGCTTCTCCCTCTCCCTCTGCCTCTTCCCCCACTCACACTCTTTCTCTCTTCTGAAATAATCTTTAAAAGGAAAGAAGGAAAAAAGGAAGGAAGGAAGGAAGGAAGGAAGGAAGGAAGGAAGGAAGGAAGGAAGGAAGGAGAAAAAGAAAGAAAGAAGAAAGAAAGAAAGAAAGAAAGAAAGAAAGAAAGAAAAGAAAGAAGGAAAAGAAAAGAAAGAGAAGGAAAAAACTTAAACAAGTATATTAAGAGGTACTCAACATCAGTAATCATCAGTGCAATGCAAATCAAAACCACAATGACATATCTCCTCACACCAGTTAGAATGACCACTATCAAAAAGATAAGAAAGCAGTGACAACACTGGCAAGGATGTAAAGAAAAGGGAGCCCTTGGGGCGCCTGGGTTGCTCAGTTGGTTAAGCGACTGCCTTCGGCTCAGGTCATGATCCAGAGACCCAGGATCGAGTCCCACATCGAGTCCCATATCGAGTCCCACATCGAGTCCCACATTGGGCTCCCTGCTCAGCGGGAAGCCTGCTTCTTCCTCTCTCACTCCCCCTGCTTGTGTTCCCTCTCTGGCTGTGTTTCTCTCTGTCAAATAAATAAAATCTTTTAAAAAAAAGGGGGGGGGGGAGCCCTTGTGCACTGCTGGTGGGAATGTAAACTGGTGCAGCCACTATGGAAAAGAGTATGGATGTTCTTCCAAAACTAAAAAGTAAAACAACTATATGATCCAATAATTCCATTTCTGGGCATATATCTGAAGAAAATTCAGTTACTGTCTTAAAGAGATATCTGCACCTCCATGTTTATTATTTATGATAGCCAAGATATAGAAACAACCCAAGTGTCTATCAGAATGGATAAAGAAAATGTGATACATAGATGATAGATGATAGATAGATGATAGATAGATAGATAGAGAGATACCACATTTATTATATACATATATTTATATATAACATAACACTACACTTATTATATATACATATATACCCATATATAACATATATGTAATATATATACAATGAAATATTATTCAACCATAAGAAAGAAGAAATCTGGGTACACAGGTGGCTCAGTCGGTTAAGTATATGACTTTGGCTCAAGTCATGATCCCAGGGTTCTGGGATAGAGCCCCATGTCTGGCTCCAGCTTAGCAGAGTCTGCCTCTCCCTCTACCTCTGTTCCTCCCCCTGTTCATGTTTCCTCTCTCTCTCTCTCTCTCTCTCTCTCTCTCTCTCTCTCTCAAATAAATAAAATCTTTTTAAAAAAAGAAATCTTGTCATTTATAACAACATGAATGAAACTTGAGGGCATTATACTAAGTGAAATAAGTCAAACAGAGAAAGACAAATACTGTAAAATCTCACTTATATGGAATTAAAAAAAAAACAAATGCATAGAAACAGGGAGTAGATTGGTGGTTGTCAACAATATTCCTATTAATATAAATCCACCCTTGCTGATTTCATGACCAAGCAAGCTCTCCTATGCTCCCACAAAGTTCCAAAAAGGTAGGCATAATGTCTCCCTTGCTCATCATTGACTCCTCAACATTTGACATTGAACCTGACATGAGATGGTATCTAGTGCATTTATGTGGGATTAAAAAACTAAAAGACCAAGCAATAAAATATAGGGCTTTTCAAGATATTTATTCTTGTGTTCCAATTTTCATTCCTATCACCAAGATGAATGTTTTCATTTCTGCCACCAATAGATCAATATACTATTGATGTTCTCTTCCAAGTGAAAGAAACATTGTCTTTTATACTTTTCCTTTACAGCAGGAAAATTAAAAATATTTTATAACCTGTATTTTTAGCTTTAATATAGGAGTAAAACTATATCATGTCATATGTCCATGTACATATCAATATATACAGTGTATCAGCCAGGGTCACCCAGAGAAACAGAACCAACTGGAGATGATAGAAAATGATATATAGGGGAAAGGAGCAAGATGGTGGAGAAGTAAGAGACCTAGATATCATCGGGTCCCAGGAATTTAGCTGGATAGTTATCAAACCAGTTGAAACACCTACAGACTCAACAGGAGATCAAAGAGAAGAAAAGAAGCAATTCTAGGAATAGAAAAGTACCACTTTCTGGAGGGTAGGACATGCAGAGAAGTGAATCAGAGGTGACATTTGGGAAGACAGACCATGGGGGGAGGGGCCAGCTCCCAGCCAGCAGTAGTGCAGCAGAACACAAAATGGGAACTTTTAGAAGTCTCCTCCACTGAGGAATGTCACCCCAGAGGCTAAACAGGGGGTGGAGCCCCCACTGGGACAGTATGGTCTCGGGACGCATGGGGTCACAGAAGGACCTGGGTGCTTGAGCGTGGCAGAGCTCCAAGGTATCCAAGCAGGAAAGCCAGCTGCAAGGATGGAGCTGAGGACTGGGCTCTCAGCTCGGGCTTAGCTTAAACCATGATATAAGGCACAGTCAGGCCACTGCTTTTCGAGCAGGGACTCCACAAGTGGCAGATCCAGGGAGACCCCGTCCTTCCTCCAACGGGAGGGTTGGCATGGGAGCATGCTGCAGTAATCTACTGGGTTTGGAGACTCCAAATGCGACCAAGCACCAGAGATAGAAACGCTAGGTAACAGGCTGGGAAGCATGGAGTGTGGCCAGAGACCACAGAGACAGACATGATCAACTGCTCTTCTCAGAGGGCACACAGAGGAGTGGGGCCCAAGCTCTTAGCTCCTCTGGTCTAGAGACTAGGAGGCTGCCATCTTCATTCCTGTCCTCCAAAGCTGTACAGAAAGCATTCAGGGAACAAAAGCTACTGAAAGTGAACCTGAGCCGATTGCTTAGCCTGGCCACTGGCAAGGGCAGGGCAGTTTCACCTCAGACAAAGACATTTAATAATCAATACAAAGCCCCTCCCCCAGAAGATCAGTGAGAACATCCAACCAAAACCAAGTTCACCGATCAATGAGAAATGCAAAACTTCAGAACTAGGGGAATGCATCATGTAGAACTCATGGACTTTTCCCCATGATTCTTTAGTCTTTTAAAGTTAAAATTTTTTTTAATTTTTTAATCTCTATACAAGTTTTTTTTTCCTTTCTTCTCCCGCTGGTTTCAGATCTCTTCTGATTTGGTTAGTGTATATTTTTGGGGGGTGATTGCCACCCTTTTAGTATTTTGTTCTCCCATTCATCTATTCTTATCTGGATAAAATGAAAAGGCGGAAAAACTCACCTCAAAAAAAAAAAACAAAAACAAAAAACAAGGGGCTGTACTGATGGCTAGAGACCTAATCAATAGGGACATTAGTAATATGTCAGAACTAGTGTACTGATGGCTAGAGACCTAATCAATAGGGACATTAGTAATATGTCAGAACTAGAGTTCAGAATGACAATTATCAAGGTGCTAGCTGGGCTCAAAAAAAGCATGGAAGATTTTAGAGAATGCCTTTCTGGAGAAATAAAATCCCTTTCTGGAGAAAAAAAAAGAACCAAAATCTAACCAAGTTGAAATCAAAAAAGCTATTAATGAGGTGCAATCAAAAATGGAGGCTCTTAGGGCGCCTGGGTGGCTCAGTTGGTTAAGCGACTGCCTTCAGCTCAGGTCATGATCCCGGAGACCCGGAATCGAGCCCCACATGGGACTCCCAAAGGGAGGCTCTTACTGCTAGAATAAATGAAGCAGAAGAGAGAATTAGTGATATAGAAGACCAAATGATGGAAAAAAAGAAGCTGAGAAAAAGAGAGACAAACAACTATTGGACAAGAGGAGAATTCAAGAGATAAGTGATACTATAAGGTGAAACAACATAAGAATAATTGGGATCCCAGAAGTAAAAGAAAGAGAGAGGGGGGCAGGAGATATATTGGAGCAAATTATAGCAGAGAATTTCCCTAATTTGGCAAAGGGAACAAGCATCAAAATCCAGGAGGCACAGAGAATCACCCTCAAAATCAATAAAAATAGGTCCGCATCCCATCATCTAATTGTAAAACTTACAAGTCTCAGTGACAAAGAGAAAATCCTGAAAGCAGTTTGGGAGAAGAGGTCTGTAACATACAATGGCAGAAATATTAGATTGGCAGCAGACCTATCCACAGAGACCTGGCAAGCCAGAAAGGACTGGATGATATATTCAGAAAACTAAATGAGAAAAATATGCAGCAAAGAATACTATATCCAGCTAGGCTGTCATTTAAAATAGAAGGAGAGATAAAAAGATCTTCCAGAACAAACAAAAGCTAAAAGAATTTTCAAACAACAAACTAGTCCTACAGGAAATATTGAAAGGGATCCTCTAAGTAAAGAGAGAGGCTAAAACTAACCAACCAGAAAGGAACAGGGATATAATGAATATCAGAGCAGAAATCAATGAGATAGAAACCAAAAGAACAGTGGAACAAATCAACAAAACTAGGAGCTGGTTCTTTGAAAGAATTAACAAGATTGATAAACCCCTGGCCAGACTTATCAAAAAGAAATGAGAAAGGACCCAAATTTATAAGATCATAAATGAAAGAGGAGAGATCACAATGAACACCAAAGAAATACAAACAATTATAAGAATATATTATGAGCAGCTATACACCAGCAAATTTGACAATCTGGAAGAAATGGGTGCATTCCTAGAGACATATAAACTACCAAAACAGGAAGAAATATACAACCTGAACAGACCCATATCCATAAGGAGATGGAAGCAGTCATCAAAAATCTCCCAACAAACAAGAGCGCAGGGCCAGACGGCTTCCCAGGGGAATTCTACCAAACATTTAAAGAAGAATTAATACCTATTCTCCTGAAACTGTTCCAAAAAACAGAAATGGAAGGAAAATTCCAAACTCACTTTGTGAGGCCAGCATTACCTTGATCCCAAAACCAAACAAAGACCCATTAGAAGGGGAATTACAGACCAATATCCTTGGTGAATGCGGATGCAAAAATTATTGCCAAAACACTAGCCAATAGGATCCAACAGTATATTAAAAGGATTATTCACCATGACCGACTGGGATTTATTCCTGGGCTGCAAGTTTGGTTTAACATCCCCAAATCAATATGATACAGTACACTAAAAAAAGAAAGAACACGAACCACATGATCCTCTCAATAGATGCTGAAAAAGCCTTTGACAAAGTACAGCATCCTTTATTGATCAAAACTCTTCACAGTGTAGGGATAGAGGGTACATACTTAAATATCATAAAAGCCGTCTATGAAAAACTCACAGCAAATATCATTCTCAATGGGGAAAAACTGACAGCTTTTCCCCTAAGGTCAGGAACACGGTAGGGCTGCCAATTTCACCACTGCTATTCAACATAGTATTAGAAGTCCTAGTCTCAATAACCAGACAACAAAAAGAAATAAAAGGCATCCAACTCAGCAAAGAAGTCAAACTCTCACTCTTTGTAGATGATATGGTACTTTTGTGGAAAACCCAAAAGACTCCACTCCAAATCTGTTAGTACTCAGACAGGAATTCACTAAAGTGTCAGGATATGAAATCAATGCACAGAAATCAGTTTCATTTCTATATACCAACAGCAAGACAGAAGAAAGAGAAATTAAGAAGTTGAGTCTTTCTGTTCTTCTAAGTCAAGAATATGACAAATGATTTCCAGAGAGAAATTTGTGAAGAAGTGTCAGAAAACAAGATCCAGAGGCACCTGGGTGGCTCAGTCATTAAGCATCTGCCTTTGGCTCAGGTCATAATCCAGGAGTCCCATGATCAAGTCTCACATCAGGCTCCCCACTCAGCAGGAAGCCTCCTTATCCCTCTCTCACTCCCTCTCTAGCTGTTTTTCTCTCTGTCAAATAAATAAAATCTTTTTTAAAAATAAAAAAGAAAAGAAAAAGAAAGAAAGAAAACAAAAAAGAAGAGAAAAGAAAAGAAAACAAGAGAAAACAAGATCCAGGGTTACATATACCAAACTGAGGATCCCACCTGAAATGCAAATTCTCTCCTAGGTATGTCATACAACCCCCAACTGGATGGAGTGGATCCTGGAGTGGCTCCACTGGTTTACACAATCTTAGAAGTGACAGCAGAGCTCACATGATCCAGTAATGGTGAGAGCTCAGCTGAGTGCTTCCTCCTGACCACCATTGTATTTTGGTGCCACAAAAAGTAGAAGGATCACCAAAAATTCAGTACTCAAACTGTGAAGCAGTGGAGGAAGTACACGTCAAAGGTGAAGTGGAGAGAGAAATTAAGAATTCTCCCACACTTTACCAGATTAAAATAAAATGTTGTGGCAGAGACCCCCCAAGCATGCATAATCTGGGAAAAGGCAAGTCTGCAAGTTTACAGAGGAAGCAAGAAAGAAAGCAAAGAATGAAAGAATGGAGAAAAGGAAGGAAGGATTGAGGGAGAGGGGAAGAAATTAGCATATAGAAGACGGGAAAAAAATATGTATAACTTAGGGGGAAATATTCCCAAGTGCTTCAAATTATTTAGAATATGAACAAATTTGCTCAAAGATAGATTTTTTAAATATTTTATTTATTTATTTGACACAGAGAGACAGAGAACACAAGCAGGGGGAATCAGGAGAGAGAGAGGCAGACTCCCCATGGAGCAAGGATAGCCCAATGTGGGGCTTGATCCCAAGACTCTGGGATCATGACCTGAGCCAAAGGCAGTCACTTAACTGACTGAGCCACATAGATGCCCCTCAAAGATAGATTTTTTTTAAAGAAGAAGAATAACATAATAAGATTGGAGTTTTAATTAGAGACTATTGGAGGATCTAAAACACAATTACCAAAGACCTGATGGGTAGATTTTAAAATAGGAAACTATTACATATGGATATAGACAGAATAATTGACATGGAGGAAAAATGGAGATAGTCATGCCAAAGACAGATAAAAAAGAGAGTAAAGCAATCAGAGAGAAACTAAAAATGATGAAATCTAGGTAAACATAGTATAGCATAATTGGTGTCTAAAGCACAAAAACCCCCACTAATGTTGAAGTAACACTGTTAATGAAAATAATTTCAATGACCCTCGTTACACATGGTTAGGCAGACTTTATTCAGGACCATAGTGACAATTATAGTGACCACTGCAATGAGATTTTATGGTGGGGAGAAAGATTCAAATACAATACTACAAATAAGAATTTGTAGCCAAGGGGCTCCTGGGTGACTCAGTTGGTTAAGTGACTGCCTTCGGCTCAGGTCATGATCCCAGAGACCCGGGATCGAGCCCCTCATCGGGCTCCCTGCTCCGCGGGAAGCCTGCTTCTCCCTCTCTCACTCGCCCTGCTTGGGTTCCCTCTCTGGCTGTGTTTCTCTCTGTCAAATAAATAAAATCTTTAAAAAAAAAAAAAAGAATTTACAGCCAAGGAGCAGGGGGTTCGGTGGATGGAGAAATATCATATGTCCCCTTAACCTCAGTTCTCAAGTCGTATTTTTCAACTTTTAAATAATGATATCAAATTCCATTAACCTGTCTCCTTTGTTTGCTTGCTTTCTTTCAAATTTGGGAAAGAAAGAAAAAGGTAATTTTTATTCACCCTCCTAAATCCAGAAAAATATCTTCTATTAAACACATTCAAAGATATAATACAGAAAAATCTTTCTAAAATGGAGAAAGAACTTGAAGATGCCAAGCAAAAGAGTGTATGTTGTGGGGCATCTGGGTGGCTTAGTTGATGTCTGCCTTTGGCTCAGGTCATCGAGCCCAGTGTCAACTTCCCTGCTCAATGGGGTGTCTGCTTCTCCCTCTCCCTCTACCCAAATATTGCCACGGTATGCCCACATTGGGCATAGAGCCCACTAATGAAAAAATTTAAAAATTTAAAAATTTAAAAAGTATCCATCATCCAGGCCAAGATTAGGAACATTAATATTAACTTAAATTTTCCCTTACCCTCCCAAATCTATTCTCCTACCACACACCTAGAGATAACCACTGTCCTCAATTTTGTGTTTGTCGTTTAAATAATGTCTATACATCATCATGTTTAATCAAATGATGTCTATTTTACTTGTTTTTTAAGTTTAGAAAACATTAGTTTTATAGATGACTTTAGCATCATATTGTCAAATCTACCACTGAAAATTTTACAACATTAGATGAAATGCATCATATTTATAAATGAATTGGGGAAAATTATTCATATATTAGTGGTCATCATTTTCAGTTATAATGTGTGTGTCTCTCCTGTTGCTCTTATCATTTTCTTTGTTTTGCTTCATATCTAATAATTGACCCTTTCAATGAACTGTGTTTTGTTTTGTTTTGTTTTTTTAAGATTTTATTTATTCGATAGAGAGAAACAGAGCTAGAGAGGGAACACAAGGAGGGGGAGTGAGAGAGGGAGAAGCAGGCTTCCCGCCGAGCAGGGAGCCCAATGCAGGGTTCGATCCTGGGACTCCAGAATCATGAAGGCAGTCACTCAACAACTGAGCTACCCAGGCACCACCAATGAACTGTGTTTTAAATGTATATCCTAGAATTTGTTTTTAAATTCATAATTTTCTGCTTTAATCTCTTTTGTTCTAGCCTACTGATGTTCTTAAATTACCTATACTGTCCTGTTTTAACTTCTTATATTAACACTCAGTCTGTTTAACCTTCATTTTTCTTCTTTAATAAATAACACATTTAAAATTCTCAAGTACAGTCAGTCTTATGTCATGCTATTCTCCTAATTCTATAATGGCAAAATTTTGTTTTCCTTTAGACCCAGAAGCTACTCAGGATAATTTTTTCTTTTAATTTCCAAGTGGTTGAGTCTTCTTTTAAAAAAAAAGTTTTATGTATTTACTTGAGAGAGAGAGAGTGCAGGAGCAGGGGAGAATCAGAGGAAGAGAACCCCAAGCAGACTACCCACTGAGCATAGAGTATGAAGCCGGGCTCAATCTCACAATCCTGAGATGATGACCTGAGCCCAAACCAGAAGTAGGACACTTAACTGACTGAACCACCCAGGCACCCCCCAAGTGACTGAGGCTTTAAGTCAAACTTACGTTGTTTATATTTCTTTTTTTACTACTTATTTTCAGGGATTGTGCCCTGCAAATTTCTGCTTTTTTAATAACATATGGAATTTATGTTTTCTAATACATGATCATGCTTTAATGTTTTATAAGTATGGTCTCTGTTTATAGAATACAAAAATTTCTAATATCTATATTATATAAGTTGTTATTAGTGAAAGAATGAGATATCTAGAACATGCCTTAAAATACAACAGCAGGGACTCTTGGGTGGCTCAACTGGTTAAGCATCCAACTCTTGATTGTTGGTCGTGATCTCAGGGTTGTGAGATCCAGCTCCACAAAAGGCTCCATACTGGGCATGGAGCCTGCTTAAGATTCTCTCTCTCACTCTCTCTTTCTCTCTCCCCTCTTCTGCCCCTCCTCTTCTCTCCCTCTCTAAAAACAAGCAACCAAAATAACAACACACACAATAGCAGTAACTCGGGCACCTGGGAGGCTCATTCGGTTAAATAACTGCTTTCAGCTCAGGTCATGATCCAGGGTCCTGGGCTCAAGCCCCACATCAGGCTCACTCTCAGTGGGGAGCCTGCTTCTCCCTCCCCCCTCTGCTCCCCCAACCTCTGCTTGTGCTCGCTTGCTCCCGATCTCTCTCTCTCTCTCTCTCTCTCTCTCTCATTCTCTCAAATAAACAAATAAAATCTTTAAAAAATAAATACATACCAACCAACAGCAATAACTCTTTAACTAAATATATACATACATAAAGGAATAGAGATAGGTGAAAAGGGGATGATAAAATATGAATTTTACCCTTTATCTGTATAAATTCTTCATAGTTTTGCTTTGGATGCCAGATTTCTTTTTGTTTCTTTTTGTTTGTGTTGACCTTTGCTTATTCTTTAACTTTTAACTTTATTGGTGGTTTTTCTTAAACAGTATCTTTTTTCAACTTTATCTTGATCATTTTTTAAAATCTTACATGAGGGGCTTCTGGGAGGCTCAGCTGACTAAGCACCCAACTGATGGTTTTGCTCAGGTCATGATCGCATGGGTAGTGGGATGGAGCCCTGAGTTAGGCTCTGTGATCAGTGGGGAGTCCGCTTGGGAGTCTCTCCTTCTACCCCTCCCCCACTCATTCTCTCTCTGTCCCTCTCATTCTCTTTCTCTCTTTCTCTAAAATAAATAAATAAATATTTTTTAAAAGATCCAACATGAGCTTTTTGTTCTTTTAGTAGAGAATTTTAACTCATTTGTAAATATTGTTATAATGTATGTAATTCATATTAATTCTTTTAATGCTGTTTTTTAATCATTTCTTATTTATTCTTTACCACATCAGTCAGCTCTCTTTGCTAGTCTTTTTTTTTACAAATATTTTATTGATTTATTTGACAGAGAGAAACACAGCCAGAGAGGGAACACAAGAACAGGGAGCGAGAGAGGGAGAAGCAGGCTTCCCGCCAAGCAGGGAGCCCGATGTGGGGCTCCCGGGTCTCCTGGATCATGACCTGAGCCGAAGGCAGTTGCTTAACCAACTGAGCCACCCAGGTGCCCCATAAATAAAATATTTTTAAAAATTCTACTAATAGTTATGTTTATGTTTTTAAATTTTTTAATCTATAAATCCAAACTTCAGAATCAAAAGTGAAACTCATATATTCAGTGAACAAATACATATTTAGCCCTTACTCTATGCCAACCATTGTGATAAAATTTGAAAATCAAATGCCAGGGCGCCTGGGTGGCTCAGCTGGTTAGGCGACTGCCTTCGGCTCAGGTCATGATCCTGGAGACCCAGGATCGAGCCCCACATCAGGCTCCCTGCTCAGCAGGAAGCCTGCTTCTCCCTCTCTCAGTCCCTCTGCTGTGTTCCCTCTCTCACTGTATTTCTCTCTGTCAAATAAATAAATAAAATCTTTAAAAAAAAAAAAAGAAAGAAAATCAAATGCCAAAAAAGGTAAACCTAGCCTTTGTCCATATGCAGTTTAAAATCTAGTTGAAATATAAGGAAGGGAACAGATATTTACAACTCAGTATTTTAAAGACAGTTAACAGAAAGCAAAAGATGCTACAGATACCCATAGAAGAGACCCCATCTTGACTAAAATGTTCAGAAAGCATTTTATGAAAGAAGCTATGTCTAAGCTAAGTCAGTATGACTGAGTGGGAGTTAGTCAAAATCTTTTAAGTTATTTTGGTTAATTTAAATCATGTTTGGGATGCCTGGGAGCCTCAGTCACTTAAGTGTCTGCCTTCAGCTCAGGCCATGATCCCAGGGTCCTGGAATTGAGTCCCACAAAAGGCTCCCTGCTCAGCGGGGAGCCTGCATTTCCCTCTGCCTGTGCTCGTCCTGCTTGTGCTAACATGCTCGCGCTCTCTCTCTCTCTCTGTCTCTCTCCGACAAATAAATAAAATCTTAAAAAATATATAGAACATGTTTGATCCTCAGTCCTACCATCATTATTTGTCAGTTGTTATTAATTACCTTACATTTTAGGGCCCCTGGGTGGCTCAATGAGTTAAGCTTCCAACTCTTGGATTCAACTCAGGACATGATTTTAGGATGGTGAGATCAAACCCCACATCAGGCTCTGAGTTCAGTGTGGAGTCTGTTGGAGATTCTCTCCCTCTCCTTCTGCTCCTCCTCCCACTCACATGCTTGCTCGTGCTCTCTCTCTCTCTCAAATAAATACATCCTTAAATAATAATGACAATATCTTGCATTTTATATTTATATATTTGTCACTATCTTGGTTTAGCATTGTTGCATCCTATATTTTCACTTTCAAAATAAAATGTTGACTTTTTTTCCTCGGGTGTTAATAAAATGAGTTAAAAGTATATTTATTTTAATTGGTTCTCATGCTCATATTCAAGTCTTTTAAGTTGCTGTTTCTCTATTTTTTAGTTATTATTTTCCCTGGAAATTCCTGGTTATAGTATTTTCCCCTGAGCTCTGTATCTAATTCTTCTTCCATATCTTTAAGGATACCATTAAATTAATTATCCCTTCTTGACTATATCTCTAGCTCTCCCTCTCTCTCTCTTTCTCTTCTTAACTTCAGCATATAAATATTCTTCCCACTTTTTCTGTTTGAAAAGTCTTGCTCCTTGACCCTCTTGTTTCTGGTAGCTATCACTCTATGTCATTCTCCCTGATGCCTATTTCCTGCTTGAAAAATTCTACAATATTATGGCTCCAATTTGTAAACACTTAATCTGCTCTTCAAACCACTGCCATTAGCCAGTTTCTATCCTCACTCTTTCCTGACACAGCAATCACTAACACCATGAAAGACCTTCTTGTTGCCATACTGAAAGAAAAATTTAAAAATTTTTATGTTACTGGACTTCCCTGCCACACCTAACTATAAGGTCATCTCCCTGTGTCATTTTTTCCTCCTCAGGTGGCTCCCCTCAGTCGGCTCCTTGGTTGGCTTTCAGGGTCTTTCTCCTTTCCTGTCCCTGTACTTTCTCCTCTTCCTTCAATCACTTCTTAAGTTTAAAGGTTCTTAGACTTTCAAAAAGCCTCTCTTCTTAGATCCTCCTCTCAAATGAATACTTCTCCTAAACTGATAGTATATCATCTGCAGGGCACGCCTATATGCCAGTAACTCTAGGATACATGTATCTGAAACCAAAATGAATGCTCTGGGCTCCAAACTATTATACCTAATTGTGCACTCATATCTCCACTTTGATGTCCATTGAGCATCTTAGTTTACCGTGATCCTCTTCTTTCCAAATCCTTCTTCATATATATTTCTTGTGCTTTTCTCTTCTCCCAAACCAGAAACCTGACTCCCTGATGCATATGGTCAGACATCAGTTACTATTTCTACCTTTCAAATTTATACCTTCTTCTCTGGCTCCCTGCTACTGACATAATTCAGGTTCTCATAATATATTGGTGGATTATTGTCAAGGTTTTCCATTGTCTCCATTCTTCCTCTATTCAATCCATTCATTAGATTCCTCCCAGAATTATTTCCCTAAAATGCAAATACGATCATACTACTTATGCACTTACATCTTTCAGTAACTTTTCACTCTCTTGAATATAAGATGCAACCCCCTTAACCTGGATTACAACATAGTTCCCGATCTGGCCCCTTCCATTAATTGCAGTCTTATCACTACCAACTCATATATACAGGCTCACACAGTCATTTTCTCTAACAAGGCATCTTCTCTCTTTGCATATGTAGTTCTCTTTAACTGGAAAAAAAAATTAAAACCTTACCTGCCCTTCTTTACCTGACCAATCCTTACTCATCTTTTTTTTTTTTTTTAAGATTTCATTTATTTGACAGAGAGAGATACAGTAAGAGAGGGAATACAAGCAGGGGGAGTGGGAGAGGGAGAAGCAGGCCTCCTGTCTAGTGGGGAGCCCAATATGGGGCTTGATGCGGGGCTCGCATCCCTCGATGTGGGACTCAATCCCAGGACCCTGGGATTGTGACCTGAGCTGCAGACAGACACTTAACCACTGAGCCACCCAGGTGCTCCCTACTCATCCTTTCAGATTGTTCCTATCAGGAGGCTATGTCTGGTAATTCCATCCCCCAAAGTAAGTTACATGTTATTTTCAAATGTCTATATAACTGTTGTAATCAATTGTAATGGAACAGTTATAGTATTTAAAATTACTATCTCTGATATGCAACTAGGATGGGAATCATGTCTTTTAAATCTCCCTGCCCTGAGAGCCTATCACTAGTGGTCTGTGATCAAGATACAGATAGATTCACATGAATGAATACAAGTAGCTCAGCACAGATGTATTAAAAGGACATACAAGACATAATGGGTGACCACTGTTAGGCAATCAGGATCCAGAGCTCATGGGAAAGAGCTGAGGGTCAGATCTCTTGTACCAGGATTATCACAAGGGCCTTGTATTTGCTGTAGATGCTGTAATGAATTACATATTACATGTTGTGGATGGCTTAAAACAATAGAAATGTATTCCTTCATCGTTCTGAAGACCAGGAGTCCAAAATGAGGGTAATGGGTAAGGCTGCCCTCCCCCTGGAGGTTCTTCCTTGCCTCGTCCTGCTTCTGGAGGCTGTCAATATCCCTTCATTTGTGGCCACCTCACTCCCTCTCTGCCTTCTCTTGTCTTCCTTCTCTGTCTGTCTCAAATCCCCCTCTGTTTTTCTTTTGTTAAGACACTCATCATTCGATTTCAGGGCCATTTGGATAATTCAGGATGATCTCTTCTCAGGTACTTTATTTATATCTACAAAGAGCCTTTTTCCAAATAAAGTAACATTCACAGGTTCGGGGATTAGGGTGGATTAGGATTAGGATTGGGACTGATATATTGGAGCAGGGGAGACCACATTCAACCCACTACTGGCCTCCTAATTGACCTCTCTGATTTTTGCCATTGCTTTCTTCTGTCAGTATCCAATACCACAGCCAGCAGGACTCAATATTTAAATAAGATCAACACTTCTCTGTTCAGCTGCAATTCTTAATCTTAGGGTAGAGTACAAGCCCCACATCAGCATAGAACTTACTTAAAAACAAACAGGGCGCCTAGGTGGCTCAGTTGGTTAAGCGACTGCCTTTGGCTCAGGTCATGATCCCGGAAACCTGCTTCTCCCTCTCTCACTCCTCCTGCTTGTGTTCCTTCTCTGGCTGTGTTTCTCTCTGTCAAATAAATAAAATCTTTTTAAAAAACAAACAAACAAAAAACAAACTCCTTTGTTCAAATCCCTCTTATTGGCTCCCACTCCAAGTAACAGCCAAGTGGCCTACAAGCTTGGGTATAACTGCCCCCCATACCTCTCTGGCTTCATTTATTCCCCATTCTCTCCCCCACATTCACTCCATTCTAGACACATCCTCCTCCTCCTTGCCGTTTCCTTTTTTTTTTTTTAATATTTTATTTATTTATTTGACAGGCAGAGAGATCACAAGTAGGCAGAGAGGCAGGCAGAGAGAGAGGAGGAAGCAGGCTCCCTGCTTAGCAGAGGGCCTGATGCGGGCCCCCATCTCCTTGCCCTTTCCTAACATGACAAACACACTCTAATACAACATATTTATTTATGTGTTAACTTCACAGGGCCATAGGGTGTCCAGAGATTTGGTCAAAATTATTCTGAAAGTGTCAGTGAGGGTGTTTATGGATGAGATCAACATTTTCTTTTATTTTATTAATAACTTATGGTCAGAAAGGAAGACTAAATAATGGTGGTTTTCAGTAAAAACTGGACACTGTACAGATGAGAAGGCTTTTCCATGAGAGGTTTCTTGCAGAGGCAGAGGTCAGGATCCACTCCTTTAGTATCATACTTGGGCTTCTGTAGTGAGTTCCTGTCAGAAGAAGAGTTTGAAGGAGGAGGCGGCAAGTTTTGGGGCTGCAGCCAATCTAGCGTAGTTTCCATTCTCTTAAAGAGACACTACATGTAACAGTCCATTATTGACTTGAATGCTTAGAACAGAAATAATCCCAAGGCCATTTCCACAGTCAGATTTGGGTTGTAGCCTTCCATTTTGCATCTCCAAGGTGCTATAGTCAGTTCCTCAAGCATATGTTACAACTGCCTGAGTAGAGTATGTTCTAAGCCTCGGGGCCAGTTTCATCTCTCATTTTTTTAATTTTCAAGATTATTATTTTATGACTTTTCTTCCAAGATTTCATTTAAATTCAAGTTATTAACATATAGTGTAGTATTGGTTTCAGGAGTAGAATTTAGTGATTCATCACTTGTATATAATACCTAATGTCCATCACAGATGCCCTCCAGTTTTCCCAACACCATTTGTTGAAGAGCCTTTGTTCCATTGGATATTCTTTCCTGCTTTGTTGAAGAATAGTTGACCATATAGTTGTGGGTCATTTCTGTGTGCTCTATTCTGTTCCATTGATCTGTGTGTCTGTGTTTGTGCCAGTACCATACTGTCTTGATGGTTGCATTTTGTAATACAGATTAAAGTCTGGAATTGTGATGCCTCCCACTTTACTTTTCTTTTTCAGCATATTTTGGCAGTCCAGGTTTTTGATTCCATATAAATTTTAGAATTGTTTGTTCCAGCTCCTTGAAAAATGCTATTTGATAGGGATTGTATTGAATATGTAGATTGCTTTGAGCAGTATAGACATTTTAACAATATTTTTCTTCCAATCCATGAGCATGGAATATTTTTACATTTTTTGTGTGTCTTCTTCAATTTCTTTCATAAATCTTCCATAGTTTACTAAGTACAGATTCTTTGTCTCTTTAGTTAGTTTTATTCCTAGGCATCTTATGGTTTTTGGTGCAATTGTAAATGGGATCAGTTTCTTAATTCTCTCTTTGCTGCTTCATTATTGGTGTATAGAAATGAAACAGACTTCTGCACATTGATTTTATGTCTTTGACTTTGATGAATTCATGTACAAATTCTGGCAATTTTTTGGTGGTGTCTTTCAGGTTTTCTACATAGACTATCATGTCATATGCAAATAGCGAAACTTTGACTTCTTCCTTGCCAACTTGAATGCTTTTTATTTTTTTGTTGTCTGATTGCTGAGGCCAGAACTTCCAGTACTATGTTAAATAGTAATGGTGAGAATAGACATCCTTGTTGTGTTTCTGACCATAGGGGTAAAGCTGTCAGCTTCCCCTAAGGTCAGAAAAGCTGAGGGTGATATTAGCTTGGGTCTTTCATATATGGTCTCTAGGATTCTGAGGTATGTTCCGTCTATTCCTACTTTCTTAAGGGTTTTTATCAAGAAAGCATGCTGTATTTTGTCTAATGCTTTTTCTGCATCTATTGAGAGGGTCAAATGGTTCTTACCTTTTCTTTTATTAATGAGGTATAATGGTATATCACATTGATTGATTTGTGGATATTAAATATCCAGGAATAAATCCAACTTCATAGTGATAAATAATTCTTTTAATGTATGTTTGGACTTAATTTGTTAGTACATTGTTGAGAATTTTTGCATCTATTCCATCAAGGTAATTGGTCTGTAATTCTCCTTTTTGGGGAGAGGGTCTTTGGTTTTAGAATCAAGATAATGTGGACCTCATAGGATGAGTTTGGAAGTTTTCCTTCCATTTCTATTTTTTGGCACAGTTTCAGAAGAATAGGTATTAATTCTTCTTAAAATGTTTGATAGAATTCCCCTGGGAAGTCATCCAGCACTGGACTCTTGTTTGTTGGGAGATTTTTTTGATTACTGATTCAATTTATTTGCTGGCTATGGGTCTATTCAAATTTTCTATTTCTTCCTGTTTTACTTTTGTTGTTTATTGCTTATATGTTTCTAGGAATTTCCTTTCTTCAAGATTACCCAATTTTTCAGCATATCATTGCTCACAATATTTTCTTATAATTGTTTTATTTCTGTGGTGTTGGGTATGATTTCTCCTTTTTTACTCATGATTTTATGGACGGGGGACTCTTTCTCTTTTATCTTTGATAAGTCTAACTAGGGGTTATCAATTTTGTTAATTCTTTCCAAGAACTAGATCCTAGTTTCATTAATCTGTTCTTTTTTTTCTATACCAATTATTTCTGCTCTAATCTTTATTATTTTCCTTCTTCTGCTGGTTTTAGGCTTTATTTGCTGTTCTTTTTCCAGCTCTTTTAGGTGTAATGCTAGGTTGTTTATTTGAGACTTTTCTTACTTCTTGGGGGAAGGATTGTATTGCTATATACTTCCTTCTTAGGACCATCTTTGCTGCATCCCAATGGTTTTGGACTATCATGTTTTCATTTGCATTTGGTTCCATGTATTTTTTATTTCTTCTTTAATTTCCTTACTAACCCATTCATTCTTTAGTAGAATGTTCTTTAACCTCCATGTATTTGTGGTCTTTTCAAATTTTTTCTTGCAGTTGACTTCAAGTTCCATAGTGCTGTGGTCTGAAAATATGATCCACTAGAAGATCTTAGTCTTTTTGTACCAGTTGAGGACTGATATGTGACCCAATATGTGATCTATTCTGGAGAATTTTCCATGTGCACTTGAAAAGAATGTGTATTCTTCTGCTTTAGGATGGAATGGTCTGAATACATCTGTTAAGTCCATCTGGCCCAGGGTGTCATTTGTTCAAAGCCATCGTTTCCTTGTTGATCTGCTTAGATGATCTGTCCATTGCTATAAGCAGGGTGTTAAAGTTCCTTACTACTATTGTATTATTATCAATGAGTTTCTTTAAGTTTGTTATTAATTGATCTATATATTTGGCTGCTCCCAAGGTGGGGGTATAAATATTTATAATTTTAAAGTCATCTTTTTTTAAGATTTTATTTATTTATTTGACAGAGAGAAACACAGCTAGAGAGGAAACACAAGCAGGGGGAGTGAGAGAGGGAGAAGCAGGCTTCCCGCTGAGCAGGCAGCCCAATGTGGGGCTCAATCCCGGGTCTCTGGGATCATGACCCGAGCCGAAGGCAGTCACTTAACCAACTGAGCCACTCAGGGGCCCCTATAAGTGTAAAGTCTTCTTATCAGCTAGGCCCCTTTATTATGATATAGTGACCTTCTTCACCTCTTAGTGTAGTCTTTGGCTTAAAATCTAGTCTGTCTGATATAACTATGACACTCCAGCATTGTTGTGAGGTCCATTAGCATGACAGATGGTTCACCACCCCCTCACTTTCAATCTGGTGGTGTCTTTGGGTCTAAAATGAGTCTCTTATAAGCAGCATATTGATGCATCAATCATATTGATGATTCCATGTCTTTTGATTGAAGCATTTAGTTCATTTACATTCAAATTAATTATTGATAGATATGAACTTAGTGGCATTGTATTACCTGTAATATTAACATTTAATACAGAGAGTGAATAAAGCAGATCATTCTCCCTAATATGGATGGGCCTCATCTAATTAGTTGAAGGTCTGAATAGAACAAAAGGCTGATCCTCCCCTATAAAAGGGAATTCCCACCTGACTGCCTTTTAGTTGGGACATTGGCTTTTTCCTGCCTTAAAACTCAAACTGAAACATAGCTTTTTCTGGGTCTCAAGGCAGCCAGATTTTAGACTGAGATTATACATTTGACTCTCCTGGTTCTCAGGCTTTAAGACCCAGACTGGAACTAAGCTATATCTCCTGGGTTTCCAGCTTTCTGACTCTTCTAGAAGATCTTGGGACTTGCCAGTTTCCATGATTGCATGTGCCATTTCTTTATAATAAATATATATGTATATACACAAATCTTATTGATTCTATCTCTTTAGAGAACTACTAATACACATATCTTTAACCTATTTATCCTGTTTATTGTCTGTCTCCCACTAGAATGTAGAGATCATGAGGTCAGGGATTTTTTCTGTCTTGATCAGGGGATACTTGGTCAATTTTAGAGACTAAAATATGTCTAGCACATTGTATGCATTCAAAAAATCTCTTATTGGACTAAATCTTGGGTGTATATAGATCTGAGAATACTCAGAAAATCACTATGTTTTCCTTTCAGTTTAAGTAACATAATACACAATATTTCTCATAATTTTCAGAGGATTCTGGTTCACCTAAAATATCATTGATATTTGGCAGAAGAGTTGTATTAGAAAAAAATTAAAAGCACAGTACAATTCCAAAGAAAGACAAGGAGATTTTAAATCATACAGTACCAAGGAGTTAAATATCCAACCAAAAGAGGAAGGGACCGATAAGAATATCTTCTGAGAAGAAAATAAGTCAAAAATGGAATGTAACTGATAAGAAGTATGAGATTGTATCTTCAAGATCAAATATGTTTACAAAGAACTTAATTAAAGGCTTCTGTAAATGTGTGTGCATAATTATATTTTTAGAGTGCTTTTTATGAAAACTTTCTGATGTATAGACTATGAGGATTTTACTAAGAAAATATCACTTGATTATATCATTTAAAAACTTGCAAGTTGCAGCTTCTAGGTGGAAGACTGTTGACTAAGCACACATTTACTTTTCTCACCTCCACAAATCCCTTTGAAATGACAGAATATAAAAATATGAATAAATATAGTGATGTAAGAAAGCCAGAAAGGCTTGGACAGAAACAGTGAGGAATTTCTTGAAGGTATAAAGGAGTTTAGGTGGATGCTGAAACTTGAAAGCCAAATGTCCTTCAAGAAAAGATACCAACAAGTGAGAGTTTCACTCAAAAAGTGAGTTGTTTTTTGTTTTTTTGGTTTCAGAAGAAATTCTTGAAAAACTCCTAAAAACATAGGCAGCAAAATCTGAGCCATCTTGTAGGGCTATGAGTTGGTTGGTGAGATTAAAGCCCCACAGGACTCCAAATTCAAGGTGTAGCGGGTGTTACTCACTATCTGCCAAGGCCCTCATGCAGCATAGAAAACCCACAGCTGAGAGAAGAGGAGGTGACTCTCAGTTAATAAGGAATTTCAGTAAATTCCTGGAAGACACAAAGCATGAAGAGGAATAATTATTGATGTAGAACAGAGGAAGTTGCAGCCTAAAATACAAAGACAGAGGCTGTACCAACAGAAGGGAACTACCTGATCTGCTGGCAGAGGTGAAGTATGGGCCAAAAAGCAGGAGGCTACAGAGGAAATAGTCCTTTCCTGATAGACAGATGTTTTTCCCAAAGGAAAAAAAAATGGGGAGTTCTTCTCTTTATTTATTTTTTGGAAGATTCTATTTATTTATTTTACAGAGAGAAACACAGCTAGAGAGGGAACACAAGCAGGGGGAGTGAGACAGGGAGAAACAGGCTTCCTGCCGAGCAGGGAGCCCGATGCAGGTCTCGATCCCAGGACTCCAGGATCATGACCTGAGCCACCCAGGCACCCTGAATTCTTCTCTTTAAATATTGAGTGACTTCCTTGGGAGAACAAAGGCGGGGGAGGTT